>JZKD02S1912799.1:60083-73661 GCA_000966675.3 Picea glauca
GTCCTCCCTGCCAACTAGGAAAACTACCTAGCTCCAGGATATCTACGGATATCCTGGCCCTCCGTGCCCAAAACCTCCAGCAACTCGGTGCCTCCCCTGATCAAAAGCCATAGTCAAAACTCTGTGCTCACAGCAAGTCCGAAAAATCCTCATAAGTGTTCAAAATTATGTGATGTTTGGTTGATTAATTCATGCCAATGTTTGTTTCTTTACCATGGAAATTAGAGCACCCTGCCATGCATCTACGAACAGGCCAATGTTAAAAACTAATTTTATTAATCCTACAAGAATAGGGCAGCTTAAACAAAATAAATACTAAATAATGTTTCATCCTTGCAATGTAATCATAACAAACATTGAATATTCATTCTTCTCTACAGTAAACCGCTTTAAAAATATGCTCGTAATTCGTTTTGGTACTAGAAAAGAATGGGAAAATAGAAGTAAAGAGGACAAAAGGACAATACAAAACTTCTACTTTTAAATGTGATTCCTCTTAGGAAAAGAGTACTCTTCGTCTCCATAGGAAAAGACTGTAAGATGTCAAACTCGCGGAAGATATGTTGGTCTATTATCTGAGTTATAACTTTAACATGATTGACCTAGGTTCAAGTCTACTGGGGTTCCAACAAAGCCTCTAAAACTATCGACCCTCCTGGTAAACCAGAAGGAAACACAACGCACATAATGCACTGCGCAGTCTCACCCAAGATAGTCTTAATGGGTGACTCCAATATATGCACTACAATCTTGTCGCTGACCATCCTTGCACATTATTTCTGGGGTTGTGCCATATATGTTTTGGCTTCCTCTACATGTGAAATGACCTATGTTGCTTGCTCCTGGAGCGGTTCCATATGAGCATGGCACTCCTTTTTCTATGTCTACGTATTTATGAGTTCTGCTGGTAGTTTCTTCATGTCTTGCACCCCTTTGACGCGCTCCATGATTGGCATTGTCTTCTGCCTCTGCTTGAGGTCCTGGATAGATGCACTTATCCTTTCTCCTTCTTGGTCCCACTACTGGACCTGCTGATCCTCTTCCAACTTCGTCCAGAGATGCGTTGCTTTCTCAAACAAGTCGTCTGCCGCGTGGACTTGTCATTATATCTCTTTTATCTATGATGTTTCCTCATGTTTCCTTTGCTCCCTCACCTCCGATGGAGTGGTAGGTGTGAGTTGCTCCTAGATATTCTCGATCTCATGTTGGTATTTCTCTATTTTTTGCACAATTTGATTTATCTTTTATTTCACCATGATTTCGGTCGTCTGCGCATTCTTTGGGATCTTCTCGTAAGCTACAACCACTTTCTACTCCAGTACCTTCATGCATTCCTTATCTTCCTTGGTCTTGATATTAGCCTGCTCTAATACCAAATCCATCTCATCCCGATTATCCTTTACCTGCTGCAATTCTGTTGTATATGTGTGTGCATGAGACTGTACCTCATGTGTAATGCTGAATTTCACTTTATATAGTGCCTTGGTTGGTATCTGCGGCAGTACCAACTGCAGTTGAGCCAAGTCCTTTAAGGGTGTCTACCCCACAATTTTTTCCATGCACAACATGTTGGGTGTGACGTGAAACGTTGAACTCGGTTGTGCTATCGTCTGGATTGTATCCTACTTGCTTGCTCCAGGTTCTCCTCCTATATGTGATGCTAACGGGCCCATTTCTACGCTACTGTCGGATGCCTGCGCTTCACTGATATGGTTGAGGAGCTATCGCATGTATGCCAACTCTTCTTAAATTCTTTCCCTTTGGCACAAAAAATTCTCAAAATCCTCGAATGTGCGATCCTGGACTACTTGGGACACCATTTCTGCATCATCCCCGTGATCGTGTACTTTGGAGGTGTTCTATGTGCCTTCGTCTTCTTGCACGCACCCCTCGTCTGGGTGGTTGGCAACTTAGTCTGGCCTGACTCTTATAGAGTAGCACTTGATGTAGTCCCTTGTGCTACCTCAGCCTATTTCTACTGTACTTGGGGCGCTTGTGTGTTGTTCTTCTTCCCCGTTTGGACTCCTGTCTTGGATGTCCTCCCTTTCTTCTGTTGTGGCTTGTTTTGACCTGTCCTTGGTTTCTTGGGCATTGTTACTTCCTGGGGATGTGTTTGTTCCTTCCCTACCTCCTCCACATGTGTGTGTTCCTATCTTGCCTCCTCCTCCTCTAACTCTACAGGTATTTCTCGAGTGAGGACTGGAATCCTCCATTCGTCTTCCCAATCCTTAATGGCCATTTGTATGTCCCCCTCCATGATGCAGTAGCACAGTTGTAGCCATTTCTTATGGGGGTCCTTTCGCGTCTGGATCCACATCGCATGTCTAGTGTCTTTGAAGTTGGCTATGCCCTGATAGTGTGCAACAAATTCCGGTGTTATCCTCCAAGTGTTGTCAATGGTGTCCTGTAGGTTGCGAAGATATCGTTCGAATATAGTTGCATTCATTCTTCCATTCTTGGAATTCGAAGCAGCTCTAAGCGATAAGTATTGTGATCCATGGCAGGGTTTGGGTCTAGTGTCGAAAAATGCGTACTTCAGCTCCTTCCATCCCATAATGGCTATTAGGATGAGTAGCCATGAATAGTGAAATTCTGTCCCCAGATCCTGCACATCCTTGTAGTCGTCTAGGAACAGATTCGACAAATAAGGGGCCCAACTGACTGTGGTGCCCTCGGCACACTATGCTACAACTGAAATAACCCCGATCGAAACTTCCTCCTTGAGACATTTCCTGAGCAACTTGCATGCCATAATGTTTGTGGCCATTCTTGTCGCTACATCACTAATACACTTGATAATGATTCCACGCGACCCCATTTCGGTGCCATATTTCTTATTCATCTCCTCAGCCATTTCTTTCTCCTTTGTTTTGTCCTCCAGGAAATGTGCGAGATCCATGCCCCATGATGTCAGCCCTGTGATGTGTGCGATGAGCTCTACGTCTATTGAGACGCGCTGCTCCAGCCATAGATATCCGCCATGTGTGACCTCCATCAACTGCTTGACACAACTGTTTTCATATTGGCCTCTCCCAAAGTGTGGTAGGTCCAACAGACCTAAGATCCCAGTTTTTTCCAGTCCCGCTGCCCACTGGAGTTTTTGATGGATTGGTTCCCCAAAGGGTCCTATACCCATAGTCTGTAGGTAGAATTTCTTAGTGAACTCTGGGAACTTATCTGTGTCCATTACATCATGGTCTGAGTACCTCAATTTCTCTACATAACCTAACAAATCTGCTTGTACACATACCCCTTCTGGTATGCGCGGAAAAAAAATTGCTGCAGTGGGTTGTTTGCGTGGCGATCGAGGTACCGTTTGCTTGTCCTTTCCTTGGGGTGGCTAACTTGAGGTTCCAACCTCCATTGTTCATTCTTCGACATACTTCTCTGGTCAGCCACTGATATCTTCCACTTCTCCCTCTTGTGGTTGTTCTGATGTGGTTGTTTGTGATTCTTCTAGCGCAACCGTTTCTTCCTGGTTTGGAGCTGTCCCATTGACTCTCGGGGCTTCTATAGGGTTTTTTGGTTGCACTTGGATTCCTATGTCCTCATTCTTTTGGCCCTGCCCCTCTTCTGACATATCACAATGAGTGTGGGGATTCATGGTGTAGTATCCGACGATGCTATTTCTTCCACATTGACGACTTCTGGCGGCTGAGATGGTTGTTGCTTGCTTCCCTGCAGTTGCTATTGTGCTCTGGTCCTACCTCAGGGTTGTCTGGCAGTTTGGATCGGTTATCCTTGTTTTGGTGGTTCCATGGTGGTAAAAGCTTGTCGTTCTCCGAGATCAGTAGCCTCTGTAACCTTTGTAACCTTCACTCTCTACTGCATATTCTCTATCGCTATGTGCCCTTTTCAATTTCGCAATAACCTTTCCTCTCCCGCGTCTTTGATTTGTATTGGCATCGTGTGAAGATTGTCTTAGATGTTTCTAGGATTATTCCTTAATTGAACCTCTAGTTCTTTCATACTTGCCATTGATTTCCCTGGCCTTTGCCAGTTGGCGCGATTAATGTGACATCCCATCAGTATTTTTCGACATTCAATTCCGCTAACCTTCGTCACTTGGTGCTTCTTCTACCGTAGTCATCTTTCCCACTTGTTTTCTCTTTGAAACGGCCATTGGCCTTGTCTCCATCGGCTGCGTATTTCCAAGTTTGCGTGCTCCTTATCCTTTCAACGCACTGTGCCGCTATTGGTACCTTTTGATATCATATACTATATCTTGTTGTGTTTTTTTTTTCACAAACTACGTGGTGACTTTTTAGTTGTGGGTGGTCGACTGTCCTTGTACAACTTCAGTCGACTCCCATTGATCATCCCAATGAGTTCTGTGCCGCCTAATTCCTTCAACTGTACAACTCCCCCATTTGTGACATTTTTTACTTCATATGGTCCTAACCAGTGCATTCTGAGTTTTCTCGATTGCTGAATGGATTTACTGTCATACATCAATACTAAGTCTCCTGCCTTGAAATTTTTCCTCTTGATATGTTTGTCGTGCCAAGATTTAAACCTTTCTTTCTGAACTTCTTGGTGGAACTCTGCTAGGATCCTATCTTCCTCCATGATCATCAATTGATTCAGCTTGTCCTTCACGATGCCTCATTCTATCATGTTCATAATTGCCGCTATGCGCATAATGGGTACCAAATATTCTAATGGAACCATTGCTTCTTATCCATATACTAATTTGAATGGTGTATGTTCTACCAACTTCTTGCATGTGGTCCTATATGCCCACAATACTACTGGTATTTTTAGGTCCCAATCGTCCCTATTAACGTTACAGATCTTCATCAGTGCATTTTCAAGGATTTTGTTAAAGGATTCTACTGTTCCATTCGCTTGTGGATGATATGGTGTAATTTGTTTATGATGGACTTCAAATTTCTCAGTCATAGCCTTAATAGTGCTTTTAATGAAGCGAGTTCCTTGGTTGTGCATCAAAATCCTTGGGAAACTAAATCGAGTAATCACATGTTCAAATAGGAAATGTGTTGGTGTTTCTACGCTGCAATATTTGATTGGTGTTGCTTCTTCCCATCTTGTCAGGTATTCTATCACGATGATAATGTACCTTTCTCCTATCCTCTTTGTTGGTGGGTTAATTAGTCCCACAAAGTCTATTGACCATTTTTTGAATACCTGCAATGTTACCTACGGTCGCAATGGCATCACATCTCTTCTATTAGGTTTTCCAACCCTCTAACATACATCACATCTCTGGCAGTACTCTTTTGAGTCTCTGTGAATGGTTGACCACCATAGTCCTGCGCGCAATACCTTCCACACGGTGAATTTTCCTATGTAATGTACTCCTGCTATTCCCTCATGGGATTCGGATAAAATCCTTGGTCTTTCATATTCTAGCACATATCTTCTCAAGATACTATCTACGCTCATTTTGGATAAGTGTCTTGCAATCAACTGATAGTCTGTAGCTCGGACTACTAGGTTTTTCTTCTGTGTGGTGTTATATTCCTGTGGCGCAGTCCCTATACTCAAGTATTGGATGATGACTGCGAAGTATTCATCGATGATATGAACTGAAAATAACTGTGTGTACAGAAAGTTGTCCTCTAAGTTTGTAGGTTGCTCTCCATTCATGATCCTTGACAGGTGATCAAGTCCTGCATTCAACTTCCTTGGCTTCATTATGACTTCAAAGTCAAATTATTGAAACAATAGTAACCATCGACATATTCTCCCCCCCAACACTGGCTTGTTGACTAGGTACTTAAGTGCTGAATGATCTGTGAAAATCTTGAAATGTATTCCCAGTAAGTAGTGTCTGAACTTCTGAAGTGTGTAGACCATAGCTAGGCCTTCCCTCTCTGTAGTGTTGTAGTTTT
This sequence comes from Picea glauca, assembly GCA_000966675.3. NCBI lineage: Eukaryota > Viridiplantae > Streptophyta > Pinopsida > Pinales > Pinaceae > Picea > Picea glauca. The sequence continues at coordinate 65,939 of JZKD02S1912799.1, forward strand.
GTTATAATTATGATAGTTTTCTTCTTGCAAATTATATAGGATGATCCAAATCTCATTCTCCTAGTTGTGCCAAAATAACTCCAAGTGATATGGCTGATGCATCTACACGTACATGGAATTTCTTCTCCTAGTATGGGAATACTAGTATTAGCATAATGACCATTTTTTATTCCAGCGTATCCAGACTGTGTTGAAAATTCTCATTCCACTAAAACTTCGTATCTTTCATTAGCAATTTTTCCATTGACGCAGTGATCTGCGCGTATCCTTTGATAAAATTTTTGTAGTACCCTGTGAGTCCCAATGTTTCTCTTAGTTGACAGACTGTTTTTGGTTGTGGTAGGTTAACGATTACTGCAATTTTGGTAGGATCTACTAGTAAACCTTGCTTGCATACTATATGGCCCAATAGTATCCCAAACAGTGTTCCGAAGATACACTTCTTGATGTTTAATGATATCTGGCACTGATTGCATCTTTCTAACATTAGCCGCAAGACCTCTACATGGTCTTTCAACAGACTATAAACTATCCAATCGTTCAAGTATACTTCTAGAAACTGGTGGATAAATTCCTTAAATGCAATTATGACTACTTTGGAAAATATTGCTGGTGCATTCTTCAATTCAAATGACATGACTGTGCATTGGTATGATCCCCATTCTGTAGAAAAAGTGGTCTTGTATATGTGTTTCGACACTATCTTGATTTGATGGTATCCTGAAAATTCGTCAATGAATGAATAAACTTCCTTTCCTCTTATGTTCTCCAACACTTCATCTATGAAGGGTGTAGGGAATGGATCATGTAGGCACAGATCGTTCAAATTCATCATGTCGACGCATATTCTTATCCCGCCTTGTTTTTTCTCTTGAACTACCATTGGGCTTATCCATTATGATTCTTCTATGGGTTCTATGATTCCGGCTTAGAGCATCTTATCGATCTCAACTTTAACTTTTTGCTTCTAGATCAGATTTAGTCTGTATGGTCATTGTCTGATCGGTCTTGCCTCAACTCTGAGTGGTATCTTGATTTCACCTAGCTCTCCTGCTATGCCTTTCATTTCTGTAAATGTTGTGGGGAACAGATTGATGTACTCGCGCAATAGCTCTGTTATTCTTTCCATTGTTTGTTCATCCCAGTAGTATCAAATGCTGGCCATTTTGGGATTCTCAACTGTCTCAATGTTGACTTTCTTCACCTTGATCGACGCAACAATTACTTCTGATTCTATAGGTGGGCCTTCCACTTTTCTTTCACCTACCGCTTCCTTGATCTTAATATCGCATGGATCATCTTCCTCTGGTACTTCTTCCTGCACATAGTAGCATGAAAACAATTCTTTCACTGTCTGTCTATTCCGTTATTGTTCCTCTGTTATGAGTTCGACTTCTGGTTCCTGAATGAATATCACCCCTCTTACTTTCTTAAGTGCTGCATCTATGTTAGGGTTCTCATGCTCGAATGAGAAAGTGACTCAAAATTATTTTGTAGTACTGGCCAGCTCGTAGTTCCTCTGCGCAACTCCTGGTCTATAGACCAGTTTGTTGGTATGCCCTATAAGGTATGTACAAAATGATGGGACCATTCTTTTGGGGGTGTCATTTTCCACAATGCTCTGCACTTCTCCAAGTGTTTCGCTGGTGCCCCCTGTCCATCAAACTTCTGCTGCTAGTTTCTTTTCTATTTTGCGCCAAACCTTATGCACAGTAACCGCTTACATTGGTACCAATCCTTGATTATTTCTTTGTGTGCACCCCACCATCTTGCATGTGTGGTATTGAGTGCTATATCGAGTGCTAAGAGTCTTTGATTTTATAACACTTCATCTTCGTAATGTGTCAAGAATGCTTCTAGATCGTTTACCCTGTGGAAATTGGGTGGTTCTCTTATCTTTGTACCTACCCATCTTACTACATGGTCTATTCTTGCACATCTTCTTGTGGAAAATTTTTATAGACTCTATTGCCAGTTTTCTAAACCCGTATCTGAGTCTGACACACATGAAGTAATGCTCTTCCAATTGAGTATCCCATCTGTAGTTGGTTTTACGTAATCCTCATCTCGTGCAGTTGTCCTGTACAACTGGATGATTTCCTCCAAGTCCAAGCAAGTAGGCTCTACAAACCTTTCCCCTTCTGATGGGTCTAATGGCGCAATGACCCTATATTATCCTTACTCAAATGTCATTTTTCATGTTTTCAAGTTGATTATGACATGGTTATCAAATTCTTAATCCAAGACGAGCAATGCTGGATATGGTGTTGTTCCATCCACTATCTCTATTACTTCAAAGTATGCTTTAGTGCACACTCCATCCAAGTCTACTATCACTCCTTTCAATCTCCCAATTGGTATAACTCTGTGTTGGTTTGCTAGTTTCAGTTGAACGGGTGAATATCCTAATGTGGGCTCTCCCATACATTGCCATGTCTTTTTCGGTAATACATTGACTTCGGATCCTAGATCCAATATGATATCTCCCATGTTGAAATCTCTGATGTTGGAATTCAGTCTGAACTCCCTACTTGTTCTTCTCCTTGTATGTAGGTGGTTGATTGTTTTTTGTTCTATTTTTTTGTCTGTCTCTATGCTACATCTTTCTAATATATTTTTCAATATTTTGACAGAGGATGGATCATTCAATAGTTTTACACATGATTGCAAAAAGATTTTGATTGTACTTACTTGTCCTAGGGGATGCATTTCTTTGATATGATCCAACGATGGAGGCATCTTGCACTCTGGTACTTCCTTATTCTGTTGCGCAGTTGAGGTCGATGTGATGTCTGGCTTGATGAATTCTTGTCTGGATTTCTTAAATGTTTCCTTCTCGTTCTACGCATCGAACTATTTACTTGGTTCAACATTCTTCTTCACCCACTGATAATGTACTGGTTCTTGCCGGACTGCATCATTGCTTGTTTTATCTTCTCTACGCGTAACTATGTTGATGTTTTGTCCTTCATCCCTCGCTTTCGCTAAAATCCATTGAACATTCTGGTTGTTCTGATTCCTCTTTTCTTGGATCTTCGCTAGTAACGTAGGACATTCTTCCGTGTCATGATCCAATGTACGACAATACATACAAGTCGTTGGTGGAAGTGGACATTCTCTTGCATAGTGTTCTGGTTGTTGACAGTTGTGACATACCACTGGTCCTCTACCTCTTCCAAATCCTCCTCTTGCTTTTCCTCTGCCTATGTATCCAACTCAATATCCTCGTGACGCGTTATACTGAGGTGCCTGATTGCATTGCGTGGTATTGTACTGAGGTTGCGTGGTATTATATGGCTGCTGCGCGGTGATATACTGTGAATGTGAAGTATTGTATGGGGCTGGTACCTGGTTAAACTGAGGTGCAACTTTCCTGATCATCATTTCTGCCTGCACCCTATAAGCATCTGATGTCCTCTCTCTCATTAAGTCCATAGTTATACATTATTTGTCATCATGGTCCACTGACTTGCAAAAGTTGCAATATAAACTCTTTGGGATTGTCTGGTATTTCTGCATCATTGGGTAGTGATATGGATCATGGCCCAATTTCTTACATATTTCTCACCATAATCCTCATGTTGGTAACGGATTTGGCATCCTTGCTTCCATATACTACGTGAATGTTGGACATTCGTTCTTATGTTGTCCTTCCGTCCTGCATGTGGTACACCAAACAAATTCTCATTTGTCCTTACTTTTGTTCTATTTTAGCTGGAATGTTAAGTTCTTCAAATCCTCCTTGAGCTCTTTGATGGCTGGATCCGTCTTCTCATATTGGTTTTCTTCTAGTTGCAGGGCTACTTGTAGAGCCTCTGCCAGTGTCTGAAACTTCTGTTGTCGCAATGGATATTTCAAGTGTGGTAATAGTGAATTGACGAACATGTGCCTTTGCTGCATATCTATCATGAGATATTTCAACTTTCCTTTTAGTCTCTTGAATCTCTGGTCAATCTCCCATACAGATTCTCCTGGTTTCTGTCTAACTTCTATCATCTCGTTCATGTACCGATCCTCTGAACTTGGCTTCTGAAACACATTTATTGACAATTTCTTGATATCCAAAATCGTTCCGGTTGTCCCTGGTGGATTTTTTGTGGCTAAAATCATATACCAATCCAGTGCGCGATCCCTTAATGTAATCACTAGCTGTGGAAGTTTAGTGTCTTCGTCTGTGATTTGTTTTTCTTCCCAGGTATTCTCACATATAAACATGTTCTTTTCCGGGTCCTCCGACGCTTCTCCTTTCAATTCTGGTAACCTGATGGTGGGATTGTGTCCTGCCATCCTGAATGATGAACTACTACCTCTACGCGGTGTAGATACTTTACTAATTCTTCCTGAACTGGCTCCTCCAGATGTTGTTCCTTTTGTATATTTACTTCCTACTGTATTCCTTCTCCCGAAATTCGGTTGTCTAAATGGTGGTGTTCTTTTAGGTGTGTTAGTCGCACATGAGTTTATGGGTTCGACACTGACATTAATATGTATAGGATTGCTGCCTTCTCTTCCTGCTCTTGGACCTCTCATCTTCATCTCATATGTTGCATGCATGATTTCCTCAATCTACTCCACAACCTGAAGATCCTCTACCTCTTCTTCATCACTTTCCAAGCCTTCCCTCATGGCTACGACTCTCTTCTTGGTGTTCACCTTGTATTGGTAGGGTACTCCACTACGCGTCTTTCTAGATGTCGCCATGATCCGCTTTATTTGGTCATCGTCCATCATGATTGGGTCCAAGGCTTCCTCCTTCTTTACTTTATCCACTTCTCCTCCCCTTTCTCCTTTTCGTGTCAGTTCTTCCCCCCTTCCCCCATGCACGCAGGGAAGTTTAGCTGTCTGATTCCATTGTCATTACACCTTTGTTATAGAGTAATATCTTAATACAAGTATACAATGATCAAATATATCTTCCTCGAGGCCCATGTGGGAACTCTTGTTCCTCTGCGCTGTACGACATTGTTGTATCTACTGCATATTCTGTTATAAATCCTATTACAATACTCTCAAGCCAAAAATCTACTGCATGGGTAAATTTGTTATTCACCTTCTGTAGCTGTGTGATCTGAATTGAGGTCCACTCTAACTGTCGAATCTGGTTTATTGCGTGGTTGTCCTTCAACCTCAATATCCACTCCTGTAATAAGTGTGGAAAATCACAGAAAAATACTTCATACAGATCAGTAAACATGTACTTCTCAAGGTATTTGCGTGGTGTTACTCTAGGGTTTCTGTTATCTTTCTGCACAAACTCCAACTCCTTTGTCTTCAACCATCTTTCGATCTCTACTTTTGTGGGATTCCATAGTCTCAACATCCCCTTCTAGTGGTGCATTCTCACCTTCTTTCTATCCGATTAGGTATTCTTTTGACCCACCTTCCGTAGATCTTACCCTCTTTTAACAGATCCCATCTACTCAATCCTATACTGTTCCAGCTGGCAACAAAACCATTTGTTGGTTTGATATCTGAGTTTATCTTTAACATGATTGACCCAGGTTCAAGTCTACTGAGGTTCCAACAAAGCCTCTAAAACTATCGTCCCTCCTGGTAAACCAGAAGGCAACGCAGTGCACAGAATGCAATGCGCAGTCTCACCTGAGATAGTCTTAATGGGTGACTGCAATACTCAGGTGTCTATAGTCCAGGATTGAATCGAGATATGAGAAGGGTGAGATGATGGTTCTATTTAACCTATTAAAAAAATATACTGTCCTTCTCGTTTACACATGTAATATAATCAACTCATTAGCTCATTCATTCATCATGCTAACATCTACTTCTAACCAGTAAAATAGATACAAGAATTCAATCACATAACACAGGTTTTGTTGTGGTTCTCCCCCTCTTGGGCTACTTCCACAAAGATCTGGCTCTTAAGATTTTCTATTATGGCAGTTCCAAAACTACAGTGCCCCGTGCTTTACAACCCATCCTCAGTTGGGTCAAGAACTATTGCGAGGTGGACTAGATCACACCAGGCTCCTCAACCTGTGATCTAAACCTTGATATCTACCCTCTTGACCCTTCTACAGCTCAACAACTTACAAAATTAGGTTGTATGGAAAAATTATTACAACTAGTTATCAAAATAGGACTCCTTCCTTCCGTCGTCTCTTCAGAATCCACTACTACTACCTCTTTCATCCTCCCCAAGTCTTGACTAGGTATATCTATATATACGTTTCTGGATCATCATCCTTTACAATGTATTACAAAAACCCTAACCCTAATGTCGTTAGGTCTTCCATGCATGCACACATGCTTCTCTTCCTTCCCGCTCTCTCTTTCCTCGTGCATGCCTTTCTTCCCAAAATAGCCTTTCTTTCTGCTTTGGCATGCTTCCAACAAGCTAATATTTGTTTAGTGAAAAAATATAAATTAAACTAGTTATAGGTGTTGAATGTGACTCTATTTAGGAAAATAATGTTCATGTGGAGGAGACAAGACTGAGATGTCGGAAATGATTCTATCTACCTAGTAACTGCCATCTTTTTCGGATGCTTTGATACTCATATCAAGAAGGATTTTCTTAGCTGATTCAAGATTATCATTTGATGTATCTGGAACTTTTTTGTAGATGTAGAAACTTCATCTATAAACAATTTGAAAGCACCATTGGCATCGAAAATGGTTTCCAAAGCTGATTCCTCATCCATCTCGACTGATTTAGCCAATGTTGAGACTTTTGAATCGATAATGGTAGGCATGAAAGATCTTTGAATCATAGTAATGCTAATTGACGATCCCGAGAATGAATCATTGTATGTTATGTAATATACATAATAAGATGGAAGCCAAAGCTATAAATAATGATATTGAGGGATTAGAACAAATGCTCTCAGCGTGTTAACCAGTAGTTGTTGTGACCCATAACTAGTTGGACATTACCGATCTATCATATAATTATTCGCATAAATTTCATCAAATCTCTCAATGTAATTCCAAAAAATCTAAAAGAAAGTGAAAGATATTAAATATTTTCTCTAAAGTCAACCTATGAATCAATTATGGAATAAACTATGTTTTGGTAATTAAGATGATCTTTATATTAGTTGTTAATATTGATTTATGTTTTAGAAACTACATGAAGACTTTTTATCTACAAACTTTTATATAGTTGAACAAAACTGCTATATAAAACTAAAACTAATTTGCATAAAATTTGGTATAAATCTAAAGTAAAGTGCGCCTTTGGTGTAATACGTATTAATTTAGAACAATGTTTTCAATTAATTTTAATTTTTCAGTAAGTAGTTAGCTATTTGGCACTCAATGTATATGTGTATTGCATGAAGTGGATACATGGATATTGTTGGATTAATGGATGTGGAATTTTTAATTAAAAATCGTAGATCCAAATCCTAGGCTCTATCAACGTCGAGAGGGATCAAATCCATTTAGGTGCATTAAACCATTTTTTGAGTGCAATACCCGAGGATAGGTTTGCACCTCGAGATATTTGATCCCTCTCGGTGCTTGATAGAGCCTAGGATTTGGATCTATGATTTTTATTTTTCTTGGGCTATACATGACCTAGGGTTCATGACTTATTGATGACAATATTCTATGGTAGTATCATGTCAATGATGGTATGATAATGACAGTGTGAAAGTGTGACGTCAGTGACACTGACACATAGTGACAGGGACAATGACAAGAAGTGATATGTTTATATTCTCTCATATATATTTATATTCATGGTGTTGGAGCCTCATGA
>JZKD02S1912810.1:41058-55699 GCA_000966675.3 Picea glauca
CTTATAATTAATATCAAAATTTACACCTGATAATTTTCTTGAACCCGACATTTCTTCACTACTAGCAGGCCTGTTCAGTACCCTGAAGAAGTTGTCTTGGCACCATGCATGCATTTACCCATTGCCAAAAGACTTGTTCAGTATCTCGACAGGTTTACAAACACTTCCCACAACTCTTGAGAAATTATTTACAATCTGACATAAATTTAATGATATTTAAAAGAGCGGGGTGATGCTGAAAATTTCAGTCTTCAGAACACTAGACATTTTCCAGCCTTTAATTTTTTTGTTTGACAACCTTCATTATGATCTGAAATTAGTTTTCTGATGAAACCAATTCTTTAAGGACAGGAAGGCATGCTTGAGTTGCTTTCTTTAAAATCAGGGACAACGTAAAGAGTTTTGATGATGGTTGTGTCTGCTCATAATTATAAAGTGAAACCATGAAACCTATTTTTCACAGAAAACTTTTTTAGCTAGTCTGTGTTTCAGGAAATTACATCATTGATGCTCTGATAGACCTTGACTGTAGCTTCATAATGAGGCATTTTGGTTTCCATTCATGAACTAAAAGGTGACATAGGCATGGTTTAACTAGAAATAAAGAAAACAAACAAAACGAAAAAACCAAAAACCAGAAAACAAAATGAAAACAAAAAAAATATGTACAAAGGTGGGTCTGTAATTTATCAGGAAAAATACCTCTTGAGAGCTTGGCCATTCACCGGGAAGGTGTCTTGCTATCCCTCCAAACTCTATAGGTGGAAGGAGCCGAGACCTAGTTTTTCAGCGATTACGAAAGGCCCCAACCCGAAGTTCTGGAACTTGGTGTGTTCCCCTTTTCCTTCATGAGGTTTATCCCACTTGAGAACCAAATCTCCTACCTCAAAGTTTCTATCCGAAGAAGAGTTAGAATCAAACCAGCCTTTCACAATCTTTTGATGCTGATCCAGTCTATCCCTGGATTGTGCTCTTACTTCTTCTAGTTTCAACAAGACATTAATTCGACTTTCAAGAGGAGGGCAATCCTGTTCCTAAACTTTCTGTGATAATTGCATAGAGGGAAGCAGAACATGAGGAGGGAGAATCGCTTCTCTTCCGTAGACGAGAAATAAAGGAGAATTACCAACTGAGGTTTTCAAAGTCACCCTATCAGCCTAGAGTGCATTAAAAAGTGCATTGTGCCAATTCTTGTGGTTTTCAGAAACTGTCCTCTTGATGATCTTGATCAAATTTTTATTTGTCGATTCTGCTAGGCCATTTCCTTGGGGGTAATAGCTGGCAGAATACTTAAGTTTGATCCCTTTCTCCAAAGAAAAATCACTCATATCAAGGGATGAAAAGTAAGAATTATTATTGAAAACCAAACATTCGGGAATGTCGAATCTAGTAATGATATTCGTATCAAGGAAATATATCACCTGATTAGTGTTTACCACTTTCACGATGCAGCCTCGGACCATCTGGTAAAATAATCCATTGTTGTAATGATGTATTTATGTTGTTTTAAAGAAGTGGGGTTAATTGGCCCAATGATATCAAGACCCCACTGCTGAAAAGGTGAATCTACCAAAACAGACTGCAAAGGGAATGCTGCCTTTTTTACTCGTCCAACAGCCTTTTGGCAGATTATGCATTTACGACATAACGTATGGGAATCTTTGAACAACGTGGGCCAATAGTACCCAACTCTTAATACCTTGTGAGTAGTGGTGTCTCCACTGAAATTCCCACCAACTACGCCTGCATGTAGTTTAGATAATACCTTCTCTGCTTCAACTCATTCCAAACAATGCATGAGAACATTATCAAAATTCTTACGGAATAATACATCATTTACCAACTGGAAAGGTGCAGATTTTAGTCTTAATTCTCTTCTCTTTTTTGGATCGAGATGGCGAGGAGAAGAACCGTGTGTTAAATAAAACTTAATATCATCAAACCAATAATTAGCAACAACTTGTGTAAAACAGATCTGATTTTCACTATGTTGATTTACAGTTAAGACATTAATTTGACTCTGTCATTCTTCAACTGAATCAGCCACTAGTTTGCATAGGCCTTGACCTCTGACAATTTGTGTAGGGGTTATTTCGAGGTCATACTCTTGTAACAATGTCATCCATTTTTCCTGTTTTTCACCCAATTCTTTTTGTACTAACAAGTTTCTGACAGCAGGATGAGGCACAATGACTTTAGTTCTGGATTTCAACAAATATGATCGGAAATGTTTCACTGCTTTGAAAACTATATAAGCCTGTGGATCTACAGCTGGGTAGTTAAGATCTGATCCTTTGAAGGCTGAGCTCATGAAGGCAATGGGGATTTCATTGTTTTCAGCATTCTTTTGGGTCAACACAATAGCATAAGATCGGTCAGAGGCGAAAGTGTAAAGAGTGAAATCTTGTGAGAAATCGAGACTTATCAAGGAAGGGGCTTCCACTATGGAATTTTTGATGGAATCAAAGGCTTGATTTTCCTGTGGTCCCCAATGATATTGAACATCCTTTTTAATTAAGTTTTGCAATGGCCTTACCATTTCTGAGAAACTTGGGACAAACCTTCTGACAAAATTAATCTGGCCTAAAAGGGATTGCATAGAGTTTTTGGAGGAGGGGGGAGGAAGTTTGGCAATGGCTTGAGTTCTTTCGGGATCGATGATCATACCATCACTGGATACTATGAATCCAAGAAGTTTGTCTTGTTCCACTGCAAATATTGACTTCTTAGGGTTGCGAGATATGCCATACTTGCGGCATCGTTCAAGGACAGACCTAAGGTGAGACAAGTGATCTTTATTTTTATTGGAGAAAACAATAACATCATCAAGATAGACCACTACAGATTGATTTATGAGACCACGAAAAGAAATATCCATTGCTCTTTGGAAGTGGCCTCGGAATTTATAAGCCCAAAAGGCATCTTCCTGTAGGTGTAGGTTCCCCATGGGGTATGAAAAATGGTTTTTAACTGGTCTGGTGGAGACATGAGGACCTGGTTGTATCCTGAAAAAACATCTAGCAATGATAGTATTTCAGAACCAGATACCTACTGAAGAGTTTGTTCCATTGGCGGAACAGAATAATTGTCTTTGTCAGACGCTCGATTCAAGTTACGAAAATTGACACAGAGTCAAATTTCACCACTTTTCTTCCTTCCAGGAACTAGATTAGACACCTATTCTGTGTGTCTCACTGGGAAGATTATCTTCGCATTCAATAATTTATTTAGTTCTTTCTTGACCGTTGGTTCCAGCTTAGGGTGCATCTTTCTCAACTTTTGCTGAAAAGGTTGAGTTTGGGGTTTCATGGGGATGGCATGTTGTATTATATTAGGGTCAAACATTTTTAAATCATCATATGTCCAGGTGAAGACATCCTTGAATTATTTAAAAAGTTTTATAAAAGCGAACCGTTCTTACTCGGAGCATCCCATTCCCAAATTGATATTTTGTGGATTATCTATAGACCCTAGATTTGTCATTTCATGAGTCAAGGAATAAATGTTCATTTTACAATTTATCGACCCTATGAATTTATCATGCAAATCATAAAACTTCTCTAGTCTCACCACGGATTTAGGAATAGAGTTTACCAGATCAGATGTTGATTTAGGAGATCTAGGTTATGATATTACCGTGAAATTGCGGAGATTTTCATTGTGAGTGCCTTCATTGATAATTGCACCTTGGAAGGTGTCCTCCATATGCAAAAAACTGATGATCTACTGATCATCATCAAACACTCTCCAATTAGTGACATTGTCTGGGACCGATGGTATGAACAATAACTCGATCAAAAATGCATTCGGAGAAAGACCTTCTGCAGGAAAAAGTTTAGAAACGACATTAGCCAATAAGTTAGCCTCAGAATTGCTTAATTTAGGAATGGAATTGATGTTAAATTCTAAAAATTTGTGCATTAGATTCCATACCTCAATTTGGTAACTTTTCAGGTGAGGTGATAAGCAATGTATGGAATTTCTTACCTGCCTGACCACAATTTCCAAATCACCAAATACCATTAATTTCTTTATGTCCATATCTACATCTTTCATGAGTCTTTGCAAAAGTGTCTCGTATTCGGTGGTGTTGTTTGTGCATTCAAACTCTAATCGACAGGCGATGAAATTTTTATTACCTGCCGGGTCGATGAGTACACATCCTGCACCAGCTCCTTCTTTTGATTTGGATCCATTGAAGTAAAGTGACCATATCTGAGATTCATCGACAGTGTTTGGCACATTCGGTAAGGCTATTGACTGAGTACATGTCATGAGCTCCGACTTTTGTTCCAAATCGGTGATGGGGGGAGTTTTGGCCATGAAGTTACCGAATAAGGTGTTCATTCCCTGCATTTAAAGTGAATTAGTGGAAGCAGTAAATGTTTCATTGGCATCATTCAAATCCATCACGGTGTGCTTGAGGTAACATTCACAATTAATCCAAATTTTGTTTGGCTATCCATTTTATGGTAGCCATAAATGTAACCAATTTGTTACAAAGTAACCATGTAGTTTCTCGGACCAATCTCTGCTCAAAAATAAACCATAGACTTCAGGGATGCCAACAACAATGATGTCAATAATCTGATGAACTTTAGGATTAAAAGATAACCTAACGAGCACATTCTTTAGTTCACCAATTACCTTAACTTTTGTTTGATTGAGCTGAATAATTTTAAGACTAGAAGGTTGAGCTTCCGCATTAATCTTTTGGAAAACAGACAAGGGCATCACATCTGATGATGCGTCGGAATATACCATGCAATTATGTACATTCCTATTGAAAATTTCAAAAATTTAACAGAAAAGGTGGGACATTTTTACGAGTATTAATAGCAGAATTCTGCTTATTTTTAGTCGTTGTCCCTGAAACTACTTTATCCACATTTGATACAGTTTTTTCAGTGAGATCCCTTTTATCTGGGGGTTCATGTTTCGTTTTAGCAGGGATCTTTTGAGCTGTTTTAGAATTGATTTCTGCAATTTTCTTTCTGTTCAGATTGTTGTTTTTACTATTTTCTGCGATTTTCTGAAGCATTTTTTGTAGAAGAAGCGAGAATTTCAAAAGTCTGTAAACATAAATATTAGCCTTGAGTTTCTTTAGGTCTTGAATCAAATCATACTCTAAAAGTGGGGCTTCTAAATTCTGTTTTGTTTCAGCTTGTTTCAATTGTTTCAGAGGCACATTAGCACTTATTTTGGAAGAGGGTTTACTCTGTGTTTTGCTTCTGGTGTTGTAAGGATGGACAGTTTCAAAATTGGCTTGAAAAATACTGTCGAAAAAATGTCTGAAGACATTGGGAGATGACTCCTCTTCTTCAACTACTTCTTCTTCAACTACATCTTCAGAATTCTTAGGGGGAACCAAGTTATCATGTGCTTCAAGGATAGTTTGTAGAGCATATTGTAAGCTTTCAAAATTTAGACGCTCAGGGGTCAGATTAAGCCGGTTGGGGGGAAAGGCTTTCTGAAAGGAGGTTTATAAATTCCTTTGCTCAAGGATGCTTCTTCAGTCTATCTCCTCAAGTCTATGACTTGATTCGATAATTTTTGGACCACCTTTTGCAAACTTTCTAAGTCTGAAGTTTCTAATTTGATTTTGGTTTGGGGAGACCTAGTAATAATTTCTATTTTCTTCTTAGAAGATGGGGTTATCTCTGCCTCATTACTAAGATTATCTTTCAAGCTCAAAATATCTTTTTCGATTTCACTTTCCTCCTCAAAGGCTTCCAGTAACGTAGACTTCTTAGACCTTTTAACCCAAATTTCTATATTATTGTGTAGAGATTTAGTGTAATATGCCACAATAAGGCTTTCCACAAGCATTGAATCAATGGGGATTCAGTTTTTTAATGTGAGGAACCTTTGGTTAAAATCTTTTAATTTCTGCTTAGGGTTCATCTTTAAGCTAGAGAGTTCGATGACTAAGACTTCAGGAGATTTATCATCTCGGAACTTCTCTAGGAAACAGGTTTCGAATCTGTCCCAAGATACAATGGTGTGAGGTTGTTGAAGGAAATACCATATAGAAGCATTGCCCTCAAACGTGTAAGGAAAAAGTCTACATACTACATCTTCATGCTCTACACTTCGGAGTATAATGGCTAGCATGAATTTCGTTATGTGATCCTCAACGATTTTCTTAGAATCTGGATCAAACTTAGGTAACCATTTCTCTGGGTGTTTTGGTAAAGGGTGTTGGGGTCCAGGTACAACCACAACATCTTGATCGAGCCATGATCTGGCAGGATTGTTTTGGTTTTCCATGGGTGTAGGTGGTGTTGAAGGCTGAGATGGTTCAGATGAAGAACTACCTTCGTCATATGACTCTCCTCCTGAAGAGGATGGAGATGAATGAGGTGGGGAGGGTGGAATACTAGATCCTCTGACTCCAATAATAGGTGTATTGGTAGGATTGATAGTATCGTCTCCTAGATGGTTTAAAAGTAGACCAGTGCCTTCGATTTTTTCTCTGATATCAAAGAAATCTAAAGGTTGATTTAATGGATGACCAGGTTGTCTGATACGGGCCAAAGCACTGTGTGTCCTTAAAAGTGACTTACGAACAATTTATTATACGTCGGACCCTTGAGGGTTTAGTATTACTGGCTCAATAGGAATCTGGGGATTTTCGTTCGAGGTGGTTGATATTTCATAAGTAACGTTGTTGTCATAATGACTCCATGTTACTATAGGGGAGTGAGTGTGTGGGGGAGGAGTCTTGCGACTTCCATGTGCCATCAATTGTATTCAGGCCCTCCTTCTAGCGCCATTTGTTGACAGGCGAAATTGACCATTCGTCAACTGGGAGAATGATTCCGGTCTGGGGTTGTCTAAGTAACCCAAGCCATTTGGTATAACTTGTTCTGATGAGTTTAATGGCTTCATTATCCAATCTAAAAATCCTAAAAGAAACAAAGAAAGAAATAACTATCTAATTACTAAACACTATATATATATGTACAAATGTATAACGTAACTGTTGTAAATATATTTAAGAAAAAGATATACAAATATTACTTATGTATATGATTTTCAAACTGCAATTTTTAATCGAAACTTACGAAAATCAATGTGAAAAATGATTGCTTCTAGGAAGCAGATAAAGAAAGCACACAAAAATATTTTTTGTTTTTCCTTTATAAATCTAAACTAATATGGAATTAAATAAACTAAGAAACGCAAATGTGGAGGTAGTCAAAAGCTAAACCATACGTTCTAGTTTCACTAATATGTAAATGAAAGAAAAATATAGAGGAGCTAATCTGTTAGTGAGTTAGTGAGGTGTATCCAAGCATCTGCATGAGTGGAGAACATCCAACTGCCACGTCCAAGAGAGAAATATGCAAGGAATCTTGTGACTGTTCTAAATAAATTTAAAACTTGTATTAGCAGCTTAGGTTTCAATGACATAAGAGGGAACACAAACATAAACCTGTGATCTCATAATTGCACATGATTACAGTAAGATAAATTTGAAGGTAATCTATGCATTTCATCATCCGATTAAAACTCAAAGAGAAATCCTATCAATTTAATTGAAGATATGATCACAACATTTATATTTTGAGAAGCAAATTATAGATGGTATTTATAATATAACATATTGCATATCACAAATCATTTAATCTAAAGATATCAAACCTATACATGTAGCAGGATTAACAAAACATAAATGACAACATTATAAACAAAACGCTAAAGCCAATATGCATAAATGTTGTTACATTAAGTTCTGGAATCACTCATCCATCTCTTGCTCTCAACCAAGATGACTTCCACTCCAAAATATAGAGTATTTAAAGAGTTCATGTAAGCTAAACATCCTATCTTCTAAGATAGTATCAGATCTCAAAAGGATCTAAAAGTTACAAAGATAGAGGGTCTAAAAACCATTCAATATCAAACTATATCTTCAAAATTATGAAAGTTTTATTTTGATTTACAAAATAAGACAAAAGAGATGGCTAATTAACTAAGTCCAGCATGCTCCATCTTATGAGATCATCACAAGATACATCTTATCCTGAAAGAAAAATGAAATGAGAAAATTAGATATTTATTTAACTAACATTTTCCAAATTTTATATGAGAATTGACTTGGCTATAGAATCTCATGATTCTGTGGCCAGTGTTATTATTAGCAACAAAAATCTAAATCAATCTAGATTAATTAGAAAAATAAAAATAAAAACACAACTAAGATAAAAAAAAACAATCTTACCATTCAACTGATAACAAAAATTGAATCACAATATCTCAGAGTTGATCACAGCCTTGACACTGTCAGTGTTTTTAATTATGATATTGCCTATCCTTTTCAAACATTTTTCTTGTCTTTGTGCATTGATATTGAGCTCATGGTTTTCATTTTTCAATGAATCATTTTGAGCCGTAAGAGCCTTGGTCTTTGCTTGAAGGATGGGGATGTCTGTGTAATACTCACCTATCCAATGTAAACAAACTTCACAATGTATAGCAGGGGAAAYCGATTGAGGAAGCRCGTGACTRTTTTTTAAAACACTAACACTGTCCACTGTTGGCCTTTGACCGAGTTTAATTCCTGTAAATTCCTTGTTGTATTTCAGACACGATGGGAGGTTATTCACATAATCAAATGTTTGAYTGGGATCYGGTTTAGAAAAATTCAGATCTTCCTCTACCAGGAATTTTTCAATCTYGGAGTCAGAGTTGTCATGGACCTCAATCGATTCGATCGAGATCACATGAAMTTTTGATCTGTTGCACAGGATCCTTGAAATAAGTCACCCAACCCTCTTGTTATGAAACCCTAGCATGGCTTGATTTTTCTTTGACTGTTTGGAAGGGTTTCCACTGGTGGATTTTATATTAATATTAGGGCAGACAACTTGTTTAGGCTCAGGAATTTTAATAAGTTTGGAGATGACATCCTATTGCTCACACATAGACTGATCAAGCATAGCCCTTTCACAAGGGTTTTCACACAAGAAATCTGGTGTGTCACTGGAGGGAATAAGAGGCTTCTCTATCATCAACTTATCCATTACAGGAGTCTCTAGAGGGTTTACTGTAATGAAACCATTATGGGTTATGAAACTGTCCCAATCTTCACCGAGCGTTTTCAAATGATGAACTAACAGTAACTTAATCAAACCATGGTGAAATAAGCTAGAATCCAAGTTCTGCCTTGTATATCTCTTTTCCATTTTATACAAACTTCTGAGTAGGTAAAACGACATGTTTAAATGAAAGACAATAAAATGCATGAGCAATCATATGTGGTAAAGGAACACCACGCCAAAATAGCCTTCACAGGTGACAAATTGTCTTAAAAATGCCAATAAACCATGCCATATAACCTTGAGTAAGGATATCGGAATACCTTTGTGACATAATTGAATTTCTCGAGAGGTGATGAATAGACTCCATGGTACCTCATCCAACTTTGAGTTTTTAAACCATTTTTGACCAGTGAGGGGGAGGCTCATTACTTCACTCAGAATTTTTTTGGTGATCTCTAACTGGATATCACCCACCTTGGCTCTGCATCCATCAAATGTGAGGGCGAAATCTTTGGCCACTTGCGAGTTATAACCCTGTAATTTCCTGATAAACACATCCTAGCCTAGACTCTTCAGATCCTCACTCGTATCATCATACAACAACAAAGTTTGGGAGCCATTTGGCTCAATTTGGATGACAAGGGTCATAAGGGTTTGAACAGACAGTCACGAAGGTGACCAAAACTTGTTGTGGGATTAAGAGGTAGCAACAACAGGGGAATGTTTGAGCCAAAAACAAAGGAGTAAAACTAGCAGTCACCCCAATGCGACCATAATGTGAGCATAAGGGGTTTCAATCCATGAAAATCGGGCATTTCAGGTAATGAATTCTTTGAGTACAGAGTGTAACTCAAGACCCTAGATCATAATGAGGGATTTGTCAATTCAAATTGACAACTGAAATAGAGTATAGGGTATGTTCCAGGTGTGTTTAATTTTCATCAAATGTAATGGGTGAAGTCAATTTGCAAAGGTTAGGAGAAGATGTGTTTTACAAGACAAAAGCATATCAAAAATTTAAAACCAAAGTCGATTTACCAAGAATTTGAAATGAAATAAGCCTATAGTTCATTTGCCAATCGATTCTTGGTATACAAAGCATCCAAGATATAAATTTCAATCCAAGAACAACTCAAAATAAGTGTTTCATTGATATATGATAATCTCAAAGAAAAACCACATTCATTAAAAGAGGTTTAAACACATTGACCCTTTTAGGACCAAGCCTTATATTAAATTGCAATACGTTTTAAATTTTTAATGCTTCATTCATGCTTTCAGTCATGAATGAAGCATGAAAATGCAAGATAAAAATAAGCAGGAACAATCAAAACACCCCTTTTACAACTGAATATTCATCCTCAAATAGAAATATTTATAGGATTAGGCGTAGGCAGCTACATGAATTGTCATTTGTCACTTGAAAAAGAAAAAAATCATGTAGGGTTGCCAACAAGTTATTACAATTCTCTCTTCCTCGATCCACCCCTCTTCTTCCTATAAGTACTACATATTTATATTCTTGTCTCATCAGCCATTAAAAGCCAATACAAAAGCTGTAACCTGTTGGCACAGGGGCAGACCCAGGGTTCAACGCTACAACAATGCACCAACAAAACCCTAACTACCGGCCCTTTCAGCAACACCTGCAAAGAAGATGAAGTCTCACCCAAGGTAGAGGCAGGGGTGGTTGTAGGACTCAAGTGTCTGCAACCTTAGCTGGGACATAGATCTATGATTGTACTACTTAATAAAGTACTTAGCACCATCAGTTCCTCAATATACAGTCAATAACCACTTCGCTTGTAAGACAACACTTCGCAACATTAACACTGATATAATGTATTTAAACACGTATCATAAGTAAATAGGTCATATCTGGTAGATCAATCACTAGGAATATTCATGTATATTAGATATATTATTCTACCCATCATTACCACTAAGCATAAGCAGATCTATCTAATCATCTCAAGCACTTAGCAAAAGAAGAAATAAACACATTAAGACAAGCATGAAGAAAGACAACACAATGTTTACATGGTTCACCCCTCTCCTGGGGCTACATCCACCAACTCTTCTTCTTTATTGTCTTTGGTCAATCGGTTACAAGCATAGAGCCTCAAAACCCTTTCTCCACATGGGACAGAAGATCTGAGCAGCTCGCTAGATCCTTCTTCCTTGTGTTACATCACTAAGCCTCCTATCGTATCGCACAAGGACTTGTACTCAGCTCTGCAAATCTTACACAGAATGCACAAATCCTTGATCACACAGATTCAACTCTTTGCACTTAGCCTACATCACATAGATATATCATTCCCTTCAACTACTCCCCTATATGGGCTAAACATCTCTCTCTCTCTCTCTCTCTCTCTCTCTCTCTCTCTNNNNTATATATATATATATATATATATATATATATATATATATATATTAAAAAATAGGCCTACACATGGGTAAACCCATGGGCCGACATCCCATTCTTCTTACATATTCCCAAAACCCCCAAAAATTATACAAAAGTGGACCAATATCCCGTGATATTCGCTTCGTCTTGCACTCCTCCTTCCACAGGCTATCAAAGTTCCAAAATAGGTCAACATGACCAAGAAATTCCCAAAAATTGGTCAAGGGACAACATAAACCTAGCATCGTTAGGTCTTCCTTGCATGCGCGCCTCGCCTTCTTCACTTACACATGCTGCTTTTTCCTTCAGATGTCCTTTTCTCCTTTCATGCTTCTCTTCCCCAAAATATCTATTTCCCCTGACTAGGATTACATCCAATAAGCCCCCAACACTGACATGTGGCTCATCCCAAGCCACCTAATCTTTGTGTGCTTCTTCAACAACTCCTGCGAGAGTCTGGAACTTCTCTGTGAGTTCCTTTTATTGTGTTTGAGCCTACACGGTATTTTCTCTGAGTGCATCCAATACTTGCACTGTAACCTCCTCGTTGATCATCTCTATGCACTCTGCCTGAATTTGTGCCATGTTCTTCTTTTCCTTTTTTTCCTGTGCAATGACCTTCGTTGTCCGCTCTTGGAGCGGTTCCATTTGAGCTTGTCGATCCTTCTTCTATGTCTATGCGACTATGAGTTCTGCTTCCAGCTTCTTCATATCCTATACTTCTTTGAAGTGCTCAATGATGTGCATCGTCTTCTACCTATACTTGAGGTCCTAGATAGATGCGATTATCTTCTCCTCTTCCTGGTCCCACTGCTGGACATGTTGATCCTCCTCGCGCTTTGTCCATATCTGTGCTTCTTTCTCAAACAAGTCGACAACTACGCTGACTTGTCATTCCATTTCCACCATATGCCCCGCTGGTTCCTGCTTCCTTTGCTCCTTCACCTCTGGGGGGAGTGGTAGGGATGAGTTGTTCCTGAAGGTTCTTGATCTCCTTCCAGCATTGATCAATTTTTTACACAATCTGATCAATATTCTACGTCGTCATGAGCTCTGTTGTTTGCACGCTCTTTGGAATTCTATCATAGGATACAACCAATCCCTGCTCGAGCATATTCACGTGATCCTTCTCGTCCATGGTCTCAATATTAACCTACTCGATCATCTACTCCAATGATTCTCTATTGTCCTTTGTTTGCTGCAATTCTGTTGTGTCAGTGCGTACACATGGCTCTACCTCCTGCATGATGCTGACTTGTAGTTTATATAAGGCCTTGGTTGGTATTCACCCCATTACCAACTATAATGGTGTTTAGACTACAATTTAATCCATGTGAAACATGTTGGGTGTAACTTAAAAAGTCGATCTCAACTGTGCCATCGTCTGGATCATATCCTGCTCGCTCGACCCAGCCTTGGCTCCTACCTGTGATGCTGCAGGGATTGAATTTATTCCTCTGCCATCCCTTTGCATTTCTATGATTTGCTCGAGGATTTACCTCATGTTGACCAAATATTTATGTATCTTGTCCCTTTGGCACTGGGCTTTGTCAAAATAATCGATTGTTCGGTCCTGGACCATTTGGGCCATGAGGTTCGCGTTGTCCTTAGTGATTGTATATTCTGGTGGCGTTTTGTGTGCATTATATTTATTTTGCACACCCCCAGTGTGTATGATTTGCCTCTTGGTATGGCCTTTATCTTTCTGAGTATCACTTGATACGGTCCCCTGTGTTGTCTTAGTCTCTTTTTCATGTTCCTACGACCCCTGGGTGTTATCCTTCTTCCCTGCTTGGGTACATTTCTTGGTTTCACCCCCTTTTTTCTATTGTGTCGGCTTCTGTCCTAGATTTGGATTCTTGGGTGTCATTTTTCCTCCTACAGGTGTATGTTCTTTCCCTACATCAGCCTCCTTATCCATGGACATCTCTTGATTCAAAAATAGAACTCTCCAGTCATCTTGTGAATCCCTAATGGCCATCTCTATGTCCTCTTCCTTGACACTGTACCACAATTGTATCCATTCCTTCTCAGGATCCTTTAATGCCTAGATCCATACTACATGCATGGTTGATTTAAAGTTGTCTATGCCTTAATATTGCATGACCACTTCTGGCATAACCCACCAAGTGTTGGCAATGCTTTCCCGCAGGTCATTATAATACCCTGCGAACATGCCTGCATTTTCACTTTTGTTTTTAGAGTCTAAAGTGATCCCCAATGATAGGTATCACGCTGCATAAAAACAATTGGATCTCTGGGAAAAGTATGTATATTCAATCTCTCTCCATCTGAACAAGGCAATCAGGATGAGTAGCGAGGAATAGTGAAATTATGTCCCCAGGTCCTGTAAGTCCTTGCAGTCTTCAAGGAACAGATTTAACAAGTATAGGGCCCAACTAAGTATAGTGCCCTCCGTACACTATGTTGCAGTTGTGAGGACCTTGCCAGGGATTTCCTCCTTATGAAACTTCCTAAGAAATTTGCATGCCATGAGTTTTGTGGCCATCCTAGTCGATGCGTCACTTATGCGCTTAATTATGATTCCGCACGACCCTCTTTCTGTGCCATATGTCTTCTTCATTTCCTCGACCAGTACCTTCTTCTTTGTTTTGTCATCGAGGAACTGTGTAGGGATCTCCCCCCAGATGGAAGCCCTGTAATATACATGATGATCTCTACGTCTATCGAGACAGGCTCTTCCACCCATAGTTATCCTCCATGGGTAATTTCCATCGGCTGCTTGATGCAGTTGTTCATGTCACGGCCCCTACCAAAGTGTGAGATCTCCAATAGGCTTAGAATCCCGATGTTGGCTGGTCCGGCTGCCCACTATTTTGGTTGGTTAATTGGTTCACCAAAGTGTCATATACCCATAATATCCAGGTAAACTTGATTTGCAAACTATGGAAACTTTTCTGTGTCGGTCACATTGTGATCCGAGTAACATAGTTTTTCCATGTAGCCTAACAGGTTAGCCACAACACACACCCCTTCTAGAATGCAAAGTAAGACTATGGCTATTGCAGCCTGCCTGCACGATGATCTTACTATTGGTTGCTTTCCCTTCCATTGTGCTGGCTGAATTGAGGTTCCAACCTCCATTGTTCTCTCTTCTACATACGCCTTTGCCCGACTGGTGACATCTTCTACTATGCCCTCATGTGGATGCTCCGGTGATTCT
>JZKD02S1912810.1:55709-67665 GCA_000966675.3 Picea glauca
TATTGTACCTCGCTCTGTGATGTTTGTAATTTCTGCTACACATAGACTAGGTACCAAAAACTCTAGTGGAACCACTATTTCTTGTCCATAAACCAATCTGAATGGTGTCTTCCCTGTCAATTTTTTTCATGTGGTCATGTATTCCCATAACACTGCTGGTATCTTCGGGTCGCAATCGTCCTTATTGACATTGCAGATATTTGTCAGTGCATTCTCGAGGATCTTATTAAAGGCTTCCACTATTCCATTTGCTTGAGGATGATATGGTGTACTCTTTTGATGATGCACTTCAAACCCCTCAGTCATCACCGTAATAGTGTGGTTAATGAAGTGAGTTCCTTGGTCACTCATCAAAATCCTTGGCCATCCAAATCTAGTGTTCACTTGCTCAAACAAGAAGTGTGTTTCTGTCTCTGTGCTACAATATTTTACTGGTGTTCCTTCTGCCCATCTTGTTAAGTACTCTGTCGTAGTAATAATGTACCTCGCTCCTGACCTTTTTATTGGTGGGTTAATTGGTCCCACAAAATCTATTTCCCATTTGTCGAATACCTACAAGGTTACTTGTGGTTTTAGGGGCATCTCGTCCCTTTTATTCGGTTTGTCGACCCTCTGACATACAACACATATCTGGCAATAGTCCTTTGAGTCTCTGTGGATAGTTGCCCACCATAGTCCTACGCGCAATACCTTCTGCGCAGTAGATTTTCTTGCATAATGTCCTCCTGTTATTCCCTCATGGGCTTCTACTATAATCCTAGGTCTTTCATGTTCTAGTACACATCTTCTCAAGAAGATTTATGCACCCATATTGTATAAGTGTCTTGCAATCAATTGATAGTTTGCAGCCCTGACTACCATATTTTTCTTCTGTGCGGCGTTGAATTCTTGTGCGCAGTCCCTGTACTTAAGTATTGAATGATGTTTGTGAACTATTCATTAGCTACTTAGATTGAAAATTATGGTGCGTTAGGAAATTTGTCCTCTAGATTCATAGGTTCCTCTCCATTCATGATCCTTGACAGGGGATCAGGTCCTACATTCAACTTCCCTGGTTTGACTATCACTTCGAAGTCAAATTCCTAGAACAACAATAACCATCTACAAATTCTCCCCCCCAACAATGGCTTGTTGACGAGGTATTTGAGAGTTGAATGGTCTGTGAACATCTTGAAATGTGTTCCCACAAGTAATGTCTGAAATTTTGAAGTGCATAGACCATAGCTAGGCCTTATCTCTATTTGGTATTGTAATTCTGCTCTGATTCTGATAGTTTTCTGCTAGAGAATGCTATCATGTGGTCCAATTCTCCTGCTTCTGGCTACGCCAGAATATCTCCAAGTGCTATGGATAATGCATCTACATGCATGTGGAATTTATTTTCCCAATCTGGGAATACTAGTATTGGTGTGGTTACCATCTTCTCTTTCAGGGTGTCCAATCCTCGCTGATAGTCCTCATTCCACTTAAACTTGTTTTATTTTCTCAACAATTTCTCCATTGGCATAGTGATCTATGCATACCCTTTTATAAATTTCCTGTAGTATCCTGTGTGTCCCAATGTTTCTCTTAACCGACATACCGATTTTGGTGGTGGTAGATTAACAATTACTGCAATCTTAGTAGGATCTACTAGCAAGCCTTGTTTGCATACTATATGGCCCAATAGTATCCCAAAGGGTGTTTTGAAGATGAACTTCTTGATGTTTAACGATATCTGACACTGACTACGTATTTCTAACATTAGCCTCAACACCCCTACATTGTCTTTCAACAGAGTATAGAATGTCCAATCATCTAGATATTCCTCTAGAAACCGGTGGATGAATTCTTTGAATGCAACTATGACTACTTTGGAAAATATTGCTAGTTCATTCTTCAGTCCAAACGGCATGATTGTGTACTGGTAGGATCCCCATTCTATGGAAAAAGTGGTATTGTATCTATGTTCTGGAGTTATCTTGATCTGATGGTATCCTGAGAATCCGTCGGTGAATGAATAGGCTTCATGTCCTCCTATGTTCTCCAACACCTCATCTGTGAAAGGAGTAGGGAACGGGTCATGTAGGCATGCATCATTCAATTTCCTTAGGTCAACACATATCCTTATCCTTCCCTATTTTTTCTCCTGAACTACCATAGGGATTACCCATTCATATTCCTCTATAGGTTCTACGATTCCAGCCTCCAACATCCTATCAATTTCAGCTTTGACTTTTTTCTTATATATGGGGTTTAGTCTATATGGTCGTTGTCTAATTGGTCTCACCTCTGATATGAGAGGTATGTTCATTTAATCTATCTCACCTGCTATGTCTTTCATTTCTATGAACATTTTTGGGAACAGGTTGTTGTACTCGCGCAGTAACTCTGTTATGCTTTCCACCATTTGTTCATCCCAGTAGTCTCCAATGATGGCCATTTTGGGATTCTCAACTGTCCCAATGTTGAATTTTTTCACCTTGATCAGCACAAAAAATACTTATGATTCCAAAGGTGGACCTTCCACTTCTTTTTCACCTTCTTCTTCCTCATTCTGAATGTTCCGTGGATCATCTTCATCTGGTGCTTCTTCCTGCACATGGTAGCATCACAATAGTTCCTTTATTGTCTGTCTATTTTATTTTTTTTCTTCTGTCATAAGTTAAACTTCCAGTTCTTTAATGAATATAACCCATATGATGTGTTTAAGTGTTGATTCTATGTTGGGGTTATCATTCTCAAATGAGAAAGTGACTATAAATTTATGTTGTAATACTATCCAATTTTTGGTTCCTCTGCGCAATTCCTGGTCTGTATACCAATTTGATGGAATCCCTTCTAATGTGTGAACAAAATGATGAGGCCATTCCTTTAGTGGTGTCATCCTCCATAGCGTTTTTCACTTCTCCAAGTGTTCTATTGGTTCCCCCTTTCCATCATATTTTTGCAGTTGGTTGATTCCCTGTTCTGCGCCAAACCTGATGCGTAGTAATTTCTTACATTGGTACTAGTCCTTCACTGTTTCTTTGTGTGCACCCCACCATATTTTAGGTGTTTCCTTGAGTTCTATATCTAGGGCTAAGAACCTCTGATTTTCTATCACTTCATCTTCATATTGTGTTAAGAACGCTTCTAAGTCATTCACCCCATGGAATCTAGGAGGTTCCCTTATCTTCATGCCTACCCATCTTACTGTGCGGTCTATTCTTAAGCATCTTCTTGTGAAGAATTCATGTAACCTCTTATGCCAATTATCTAAGCCTGTATCTGAGTTTGATGCACATGAGATGATGCTTCTCCAACTAATTACCCCATCTGTAGTTGGGTTCACATAATCCTCTTATCGAGCGGTTGTTTTGTACAACTGGTTAATTTCCTCCAAATCTAAGAAAGTAGGTTCTACAAACCTTTCCCCTTCTGATGGGTCCAATGGCACAACGACTTTGTATTTTCCTGACTCGAATGTCATCTTCCTCATATTTAATTTGATTATGGCCTGATTTTCAAACTCCCAATCCAAGACAAGCAATGCCGGATAAGGTGTTGTGCCATCCACTATCTCTATTACTTCGAAGTCGGCTTTAGTGCACACTTCATCCAAATCTATTGTCACTCCTTTTAGTCTTCCAATTGGTAGAACTTTATGTTGATTTGCTAGTTTCAGCTGAACATGTGAATATTCTAATGTGATTTCTCCCATACATTGCCATGTCTTCTTAAGTAGCACATTCACTTCAGATCCTAAATCCAGTATAATATCTCCCATGTTGAAATCTCCAATGTTGGCGCTCAATCTGAATTATTTTCTTGTTCTCCTCCTTGTATGCAGATGATTAACTATTTTTTGTTCTATCTTTCCTTCTGCTTCTATGCTACATGTTTCTAGAATATTTTGTAATAATTTAACAAATGATGAATCATTTATTAGTTTAACACAGGATTTCAAAAAACATTTAATCGTACTTACTTGTCCCAGGGGTTGTGCTTCCTTGGTGTGATCCAGCGATGGAGGCATCTCGTATGCTGGTACTTCCTTGTTATGTTGCACAGTTGATGTTGATGAAATGTCTGGCTTCAGGAATTCTTATCTGGCCTACTTGAATATATCCTTTTCATTATGTGCATCAAATTGCTTCTTTGGCTCGACATTCTTCTTCCCCCATTGGTGTTGTGATGGCTCTTGTCTTACTAAGTTGTTTCCTATTTTAGCTCCTCCCCGCATAACTATGTTGATGTTTCTTCATTCATCCCTTTCTTCTGCTGAAATCCACTGAACGTTCTGATTTTTTTGATTTCTCTTTTCTTGGATCTTTCCAAATAATGTAGGGCATTCTTCCGTGTCATGATCTGATGCACRATAATACATACATGTCACTGGTGGAAGTGGACATTCTATTGCATAGTGTCATGGTTGTTGACAKTTGTGGAATACCATTGGTCATATACCTCTTCCAAAGCCTCCTCTTGCTCTTCCTCCACCTCTATAGCCAGCTCGATCCCCTCGTGGTGCATTATACTGGGGMACATGGTTATACTACGCGGTATTATAGTGTGTATGCACGGTATTAAACTATGGTTGCACAATGTTATATTGTTTCTGCACAGTGTTATACGGGGCTGGTGGTTGGTTAAAMTGAGGTGCGGCTTTCCTGGTCATCATTTTTGCCTGCACCCTGTAAGCATCTGATGTTCTTTCCCTCACGAGGTTCATGGTCCTGCAATATTTGTCATCATGGTCTATTGACTTGCAAAAGTTGCAATATGAGCTCTTCGGTATTGTCAAGTACTTCTGCATCATTGGGTAGTGGTATGAATCATGCCTCTATTTCTTACAAATCTCAGACCATAGTCCTCTTATTGGCAACGGGTTTGGCATTTATGTTGCCATGTACTGCGTGAATGTTGGACATTCGTTTTTATGGTGTTTTTCTGTCCTACATGTGGTACACCAAACGACTTCTCTTTTGTCCTTACCTTTGTTATGGTTTAGATGGAATGTTAAGTTCTTCAGATCCTCCTTCAATTCATCTATGGATGGATCTGTCTTCTGATATTGGTTCTCTTCCGGTTGTAGGTATGCCTGTAGAGCCTTTGCATGTGTCTGAAACTTCTATTRTCGCAAAGGGTATTTCAAGTGTGGTAGCAGTGAGTTGATGAACAAATGCCTATGTTGCATATCTGTCATGACATACTTTAKCTTTCCCTTCAAGCGTTTGAATATCTGGTCAATCTCCCATACAGATTCTCYTRTTTTTTTTCTAATMTCTATCATCTTGTTCATGTATTGATCTTATGAACTAGGCTTCTGGAACTCATTTATCAAAAGTTTCTTGATATATCCAATTATTCTGGTTTTCCTTGGCAGACTATTTGCAACTAAACTCATGTACCAATCCAGTGTGTGATCTCTTAGCGTGATAGCTAACTACACAAGTTTAGTGTACTCATCTGTGATATGTTTCACTTCCCAGATATTTTCTCAAACAAACAAGTGCTTCTCAGGGTCCTCCAATGCCTCTCCTTTGAATTATGGTAACCTGATGGTGGGATCATGTCCTGCCATCCTGAATGTTGAACTACTACCTCCACGCGGTGTAGATTCTTGACTAATGCTTCCTAAACTAGCTCTACCTATTTTTTCTCCTTGTGTAGATGTACTTCTTGCTGTGTTCCTTCTCCCAAAATTTAGTTGTCTAAATGGTGGTGTTCTTCTTGGTTTATTAGTCACACATGGGTTTATGGGTTCCACAATGACACTTATATGGATAGGAGTGATGCCTTCTGTTCCCGCTCTTGGACCTCCAATCTTCCTCTCATATGTCACGCACAAGATTTCCTCAATCTGCTACATAGCCCGAAGATCCTCTACCACTTCTTCATCACTTTCCAAGCCTTCCCTCACAGCCACAAATCTCTTTTTGGTGTTCACCTTATATTGGTAGGGTACTCCACTATGCATTTTTTTAGTTGTTTCCATGATCTGCTTGATCTAGTCTTTTTCCATCATAATTGGGTCCAAGGCCTCCTCCTTATTTCCTTTATCCCTTTCTCCTTCCATTCCTCCTCCTGTCGTTTCTTCCCCCCTTCCCCCATTCACGCAGGGAAGTTTTAGTTGTCTGACGCCATTGTCATTACACCTTTGTTATATAGTAATACCTTAATAGAAGTATATAGAAATATGATATGCTTACATTGGGGTCCCTTCAAGAACTCTTGTTTTTCCACATTGTAAGACTTCACTGTATCTACTGTAAATTCTGTGATAAATCATGCAACAATATTGTCTAACCAGAAGTCTACTGCCCGCGTAAACTTATTATCAAATCGTTGTAACTACGCGATCTCTTCAGAATTCCACTCTATTTTTCTAATCCGATTTGTGGGATGGTTGTCTTTCAACCTTTTTATCCACTCCTGCAATACATGCAGGAAGTCACAGAAAAATACTTAATGCAAGTCCCTGAATACGTACTTATCCAAATATTTGTGTGGTGTCAACTTCAGGTTTCTGTTATATTTCTGAGAAAATTCCATCTCCTTTGTTTTCAACCGGTTCTCTATCTCTTCCTTTGTTGGATTCCACGACCTCAACACCCCCTTTTAGATTCTGATTCTCTCAACGTCTTGTTGTCCGGTCTGACCTTCTTTTGACGTGTCTTCCGCAAATCTCACATACTCAATCCCATCACATTCCAATCAACCAACAACATGACCATTTTTTGGATTTTAGTCTCTTCTTAGGATTCTTTATGGGTTATTTTGATCCTTCCTTACTATCATAGATTGATCCCGTTAAGATTTGATAAGCTCCCAAAAAAATTCCTCTAAAACTATCGGCCCCTCTGGTAGACCAGAAGGCAACGCAACACATGGAGTGTACTGCACAGTCTCACCCTAGATATCTCTATGGGTGGTTGCAATACTCAGGTGTTTGCAACCAGGGAATGAGTGGATATCTGCGGTTGCACTCTATAATATTTATTCATTCGACCTAACATCTAATTATAGCATTCATTTTATTCATGCATGTGGAATACCAGATCTAACTAGTTAATTCATTCATCTAACATTAAGCATTTAACAACAATAAAGACACACACATCCATTCACATGACACAGGTGTTACCATGGTTCACCCCCTCTTGGGATACATCCACAAAAATATGGATCTCAATCTTTCGTTATGCTTTAGTAATATATCACGCCATGCATGTTACAATCTTAGATCTTACACTCTTCAACAGGCTCCTCGATCCTTATGAGGCTGACTAGATCGCACTAGGCTCCTCATCTTGTGATCTAACCCTCGGGATCGAGTTGCTCACTGTCTCCCTAGCTCATTAACTTACTTAGTAGTACATTTCTTACAATTCTCTCTTCCTTGGTCTATCCCCCTTCTTCCTCTAAGTACTACCTATTTATATTCTTGGCTCATCAACCATTGCAATCCATTACAAAAACCCTAACCCTAGTGTCGTTAGGTATTCCTTGCATGTGTACCTCGCCTGCTTCGCTTACACATGCTTCTTTTCCTTCCAACTTTCCTTTTCTCCTTTCATGATTCTCTTCCCAAAAATATCCTTTTCCCCTGACTAGGCCTGCATCCAAAAATCCTCATCATTTATCTCCATGAAAGAGATGGTGGATTTAGCAACATTGATCATCATTCTTATGGACAAATAGTAGAGATATAAATATCTTTGAGCTTTAGGGCATCCTTGTGTGAACCATAAAAAAAATATAATAATATCATAAACAAATAATAAGTGGGATACATATAAGGTGGGCCCTATCCTCATTCCTTAAAAGGCTACCAATTTTTTTTCCTCCAAGATATATCTATTGAGTCCTTCAATCACTAACAAAATATTAAAGGGGATAATGGACACCCTTGCCTCAACCCACAACTAAGCCTAAAAATCTCAATAGAAGAACCATTAATCAACACAATAAAGGAAACAAATAGTACACAATTCATGAGCCAATTGACACATTGTAAATCGAAACCCGTTTGTATAAGAATTAGGTGAAGATAGGGCCAACTAACCCTATCATATGTTTTTATTAAATCATCCTTGACCACCATGGTTTGCAATGTGTTTACTTTGATAGACTGGAAAACTTCCTAACCCACAACCATTGCTTCATGAATCTATCTTCCAACTAAAAACCCAAACTACCTTGAGAAACTGAATATGAAAGTAAATTTTTGACTCTCCTAGCAATAAATTTTGACATTATTTTGTAAATGAAATTGCACAAAGGAATTTGTATGAATTCCTCAAAACATGTAGGATTGTTAGATTCTAGAATGAGTGCTATGAATGTGGTGTTGTGGGCTACCAAAACTCTACCATAAGCCCTTGACTACTCAATCACCCTCAAGATATCACCCTCAATTAACTCATAAAAACTAACGAGAACTCTCCTATATATCCATCCAACCCACGGCTCCTATCCTTTTTGAATGAATGCATAACCTCATGGAGCTCCTCGTTTTTCACCTCTTCCATCAAGGATTCATTGTCTACTTCATCAAAAAATCTAATAAAGAGAGTTGCCATCCTAACCACTTTAGTAATGGAAGCTTTGTTTTCTACCTTGAAAATATTAGATAAGTGGTCCACCCTGCCTTAGATAAATCTTAAAAATTGGAAGCAATGTCACCATCATGAGTCTGATTTTTCCATATAATTTTATATTTTTTTTATGATTGGAAAACTAGTGAAAAAATTTAGTGTTTTCATTACCATTTTCCAACCATAGAGCTCTTCTTTTGAGTCTCCAAGCAACCTCCTTTTCATCCAAAATATATATCTTTTTCCTCTCAATCACAATGATCCTTCTGTTATGGTCATCATTCAAAAATCCTACAATTTTTTGGAAATATAGTTCTTCCAACTTATATTCCACTTCTTTTAAGGCTCTATCACTCCTTTTCTTTTTTCCATTGGATGAATGTACCACAGTTTCCTTAACTTAAGTTTAAATTATATCTGAATTGGATCGTTGCAAATTCTCTTTGATTCATGTCATAGGTTACACATTGAATATTAACCACCTAAGAGAAACCCTCATTCAATAACCAATGAGAGTTAAATTTGAATGGAACAGGTGGCTTTCTTCCCATAACTGCCAATTCCAAAAGTATGGGGAAGTGGTCTGAATCATCTCCAGAACCCACCCACTAACTGAACCTAATACTATCACTTACCATATTTTCATAGAAAATATCTATCCAAACTCTTGGAAATACTCTCAACACCAACTCTTTTATCCATCCATGTGAGACCTAACTTAACAATTTATATATCCACCAACCCACATTCACCTAATCTGGACACATGATAATCCAATAGAGGATCAATAATAGTGGCCTCACCCCATATATCAACATTGCCAATGGTCAAGTTTAGGTCACCACCAATAAAAGTATGACCATAACCAAGAAAAATCATCTTGAAAAATCTATCCCAAAAGGAAAATCAATTAGAATACAGACTGTAAATGTTCATTATTTATAGCTCATTTCGTAGCTCCTAGGAGAAAAGAATCAGTTGCAAACCTGCATCAAATGACCAAGAGTTAGTGCAAGATAAAAAATTAGGTTCCATCCAAAAATTAAGCTACTTGACCTACCCTTGGAATCAAAACTGATGAACTCCCACCTGAGAAAATACTTAACTAACTCAACACATAACTTACCCCTTTCACCCATTGACTCTTGTAACAAAAGAATAACTAACTTTTGAGACTCCGCCAACAATTTCTTGGCATGATTTTTTTTATGGGGGTGCCCAGGATTTAGCTCTCTCTAATCATCCATACAAGAGACAATTTCTTATCTAATTGAACCTCTAAATGAGCATGTTCATGAACTTGAGAAATATATAATTTCCTACCTCTAGATCCACTTTTCTTCCCTTTTATCTCTACATAAGATAAACTACCAATTACATTTCCTAGACCTTCAGAGATACTATGGATGGACTTCAAACATATATCCCTCACCATCCACATATAGAGAGTTGTCAATGAACTATAGGTGTTATCAATGAACATGAGGAAATTCCAAGTTGGCCTCGGCTGAAATTGTTTCGAGAAAGGGAGCAACGCTACATTGAGAGAAGATTGGAAAGACAACTCAAAACAAGAAAAAATAAAATGTTTCCATAGTCAAATGGGACATGAGAGTTTCCCAACACAACAAAGGAAGGTGCAAAATGATAAAGCACGCTAAATGATGCTAATACGATAGATATAGAAAAAATTGGAAAATAAGGCCAATAAGGAAGAATTGATAAAGATTAGGGGTTTCTCAGCTTATTTGTTTTTAGAAGAAAATTATATGTTTTTAAAAAAGCAGCAAGTATAAATGCTTATACATGTAGAGAATTGCTACTTGGAAAGAAAATCATAGCTAATGATCCATGGTATGATTAGTAGTATGATGTGTCTTGGAAACCTAATCAGTTAGAGTTATGGTACTTTTTATTATTCACTTGAGAAGAAGAAATATAAAAAGTCACAAATGAATAGAAACTGTCATCCGAAGTCCAATAGACCTCTTGAAAGATATATCCAAAGATCATAGTTCATGTATTTATATTTGTATCATATTAATAAAATGCATTCCACATTAATATCCATTCATGTGCATTCTAATAGTGGTATTAGAATAGTTATGGTTCTTAGGAATTAAATTAAGCTATGGTAATTTTCCATAGCTCCACGATTCTCCCATGTGCAGTAATGTCTCTGAATATTCCTCTATCAGTCTGTCTCCCATAAGCATCTATCTCTTTGACTATTCCTCTGTGTCTGTCTCCCATGAAATTTTTTCTCATCTCAAAGGAATCATAAGGGTTGTTCATAGCATCTGCGCTAGTGGTCGATTCTGTAAGAGATTCAGATGAGCTTTAAGTGTTTGATATAGAAATGACARCCATTTTTTAATAAATGTGATCACGATCAGGTCTATTAGGGTTTCAAAAATATCCATTAAGAAAGTTGTGTTGTGCAAATTTTTCATTGTGCTCATGTATCGATTCACTTAGTGCCAGCCAGAAGCCCAGAAAATCCCTTTAGGAGTCAGTGTTGTGGAAGCATTCGAAATCCACGGGGATGGATACTCTCTTGCATGGGATTTGGAAGGAAGATGACGAGGAGAGTAAAAATCATGACATGTATTCAACTTATAAGAATCTCTTCTATTTGTTGTTGATGAATTGTTCATGGATGACAAAATTTTGCCTCTAATTCATCCTATTGGAGCTCAAGCTGTAACCATTGCTATTCATCTTGGTCTTGAAATATTAAGGTGTCAGTCAGTTACTCCATTCCATCATCCATAATGTGACCTACACACATCTCATGTGTTTTTGGAATATACATAGTCATTATTATTGACTATTATGTCCCTCCCATAACAGGGACATTAAGTTTTGAGCTATTTTCATTAGTTGGAAGCACAATTTTCAAAACTTTATTACATGGTTTAACATAAACTTTTTTACCTGACATTTGCATCCGATACAGAAGCCAGGGGTGGCGACGGGATGTCGTCACCCTCATTAATGCTCTGCAACCTCGACCTGGACGAAAGTCTGAATCCTCTGCATGTCATCACAAACGTGTCACTGAGTGATCTCGACCTAGACGAAAGTGCAAACCTTAGAGTCTGCATGTCATGACAAACGTATCACTGCATGTCATCACCGCCATCTTCAATGGATTCATCGAGCAGCTTTGAAACTGGCTTGGCTCAAGGTGAATGGTTTAAACTGGCTAGAATGTTCATATCCATACTAGTAGGTCTGAAACTTGCTCAGTGAGTTGTGGTGTTCGTGGACTAAGGCGTCTACGCGGTGTGGTGTTTGTGGCTTCTCCTGCCTTTAAGTAAAGTCAGAGATAGTTTGAGGTTGTGGATCCAAGCTTCGAGGTTGCACATCCATGCTACTAAGGCGAGGGCGAG
>JZKD02S1912821.1:16814-27096 GCA_000966675.3 Picea glauca
CATGCCAGGAAAGAAACAAGGCAGACCAGGAATCAGAGTGGATCCAACCCCCATAAAGGGGGAAATGCCAAGCCTTCTAAATGATAAAAACAATCTCTTGGAATTGCAGAGGACTAGGGAGCTAGAACAAGCTCTCGCTAATACATGATCTAATAAAAGCAGAAAATCCTCAAGTCCTCCTACTCCAAAAGACAAAAAGGAAGGATATTGACATCCTTCAAGATAGTAGTTACATCTGGCGAACATGCAAAGGAGTAGCTGTCAGCGCAAGAGGAGCCTCGGGGGGAATCTGCACCCTGTGGAATCCCAATATCTTCTCTCTCCACTCCTAGAAATCCACGATCCACTGGATTAAAACTTCACTTCTTCATCTCCCTTCAGGTAAGATTCTGACTATTTTCAATGTTTATATGCCTGCAAGTTATCATGAGAAAATCGATTGCTGGTCCTCTCTCCAAAACTAGCAAGAAATTTTTGATCTCAAAGATCTAATAATAACTGGAGACCTCAACACCACCCTTCATCATAAAGAAAAAAAAGGTGGCTCTCGAGTACAGGACCCCACCCGTGAGCATCTCGAGGATCTAATATCCTCCTTTCATCTTCTCAACATAAAACACTCTTATGGTTGTTTCACTTGTTCAAACAGACAACTTGGACTGGGGCACAAAATAGCTCACCTAGACCAGTTCCTCTTAAGCAGCTCCTTCCTTGACGACTCCTTTATACCTTGCTCTTGCATTCTCTCCTAGACTGGGTCTAGTCACAGACCTATCACTCTCACCCTTACCCCTCTTGATAATCTTGGCCCCATCCCCTTCAGATTCAACCCCCTGTGGGCTTCAGACTCTTGCTTTTTCGATATTGTCTCAGATGCATGGACCTGTTGGATACAAGGCTCTCCAAACTACATCTGGGAACATAAACTAAAAAGAGTCAAGGCGGCCCTCAAACACTGGGTGAAGCACAACAAAGAAAAGGAACAAGAAGCAAAAAACAGGAAAATTAAAGAAATGGAAGAAAACAGATTAGTAATGGAAGAGGGACTAGCCACTCATTCCCTTCTTCTCAAAGAACAACAAGACTTCATCGAGTATCAAAAAATCATGCGTGAGGAAGAGGAAACCTGGAGGCTCAAATCTAGGAGTCTTTGGCTAAGCTCAGGTGATAGAAACACAAAATTCTTTCAAATGCAAACCCAAGCCAGACTCTAGAGAAACAAGGTGAAAAAAATCACAAAAGAGGATGGCTCAAAAACTGATGATTTCCACCAAATACAAGCAGAAGCCAAAATGCATTTTCAACGACTCCTAACTGAGGATGGCATTGCAGACCTCAACATACAAGAGGATCTACTAATAAACATACCTAGCGTCATCAATTAGGAGGACAACACCAAGATAAATCAGGAAGTTACAGAAAAAGAACTTCATGAGGCCTTGTTACAGCTCCACCCAGACAAAGCTCCAGGTCCAGATGGCTTCAGCGCACACTTTTATAAAAAATGTTGGCATATTATTAAAAGAGATCTATTGAGGATGATACAGTATGTTCAGAAATCCACAAAACTGTGAGGCAATACTAATTCCACCTTTTTAGCACTTATCCCAAAAGAGTCCAATCCTTCCACCTTCTCCATATTCAGACCCATTTCCATGACTGTAACATATTAACTTAAGTATTAAACTTCGTTTTCTACTAATTGTCAGCAAATGCTTTGTTGAAGATTAGATTTTATTGGAACGTGTGGTTGTAAGTGTGTTCTTGATACATTCTTCCATGACTGTAACATATTAACTTAAGTATTAAACTTCTTGCATTATGGGTTGTTAGCATTAAAACTTAATAAATGGATGTCTAGAAACAAGAATGACGATTTTGCTACAAGATTGTGCATTGGTATTGCTATGTTCTATTTGCATTATGAATAGAATTGAACGTTGGTTTGAAACTTTGTGTAATCCATTTTTTGTTTGCATAGAAGGTTGGTGGATTGACATAGTACATTGTCATATAATTGTTAGATGTTCCATCTTAGAAAAAATAACCTAAAACACAATATCGAAGAACTACGAGACCACCGAACCATGCCAATGAGAACGAGCGTTAAATCCAGAAAAGAAGCAGCAACGAAGACTCCAAGGCAAAAAGTTTTAATAGAAAATCCATTTAAAAAGAAAAAAGAAAAACATCGAGTATTGTAACTCTATCCTTAGAAATTAAACCCAGTTCTTTGGGCCAAAACATTGAACGTATCTGCCACAAACACAGGCACGAGATCCGTAGTATGCAGGATCCTTATAGTTTTCTCCTCGATGAATCATCCTGTAGTAAAATTGATAGTTTACAGAAGCTTCCCGTGAGGAAGAAGATGAAAAACATTGTAGGGAAAATGGAATAGCCCTTAACTGAAATTTAGGACACAACTAAAAACCGCCTCTGCACAGCCAAAAAAAATCCAGGTACACAGGTTGCACGTGCAATTTCAGAGACCCAAATTAGTCCATTCTGGGTGGAAGGAGATGACTAGTAGAAATATTCCTTGCAGCAATGAGAGTTTTGGACCTGGTTCTCGAAGATGTTAATTGTATATCCAGAGAATAGGACAGTAGTCCCGCAAGTGAATAATTTTTTGTCTTGAAATACACCTCTGGGAGCATCAACATATCATTTCTTTACAGTGAAACTCTTCTGCCCAGAACAGACTAATTTGGACCTCTGGAATTCCTACTTTCGCGCTGCAAAGCGGCTATTGCGTTCAACGTCGGTTTATTTTCTGAAACTCTTTTTGGTGTTGTCAGGACCGCCATCACTGAGCCAGTAAGTTTCACCCATTATGGTTGATTTCAATTTGGGTGCAGGATTGGGAACAGTCTCTGCATTGCCATCATCCATTGTCGTATCATCGTCCATCATATCATCTTCTTCTGGCTCGAAATCCATGACATCAACCTTTGCGCCAACAATCAATGCAACTGGGCAGGTTCTCTGAGCAGGTAGGGTTGCCTTGGAATTCTTTGGCTTGAAATATATCTCTTAGTGTACCAAGGGACCATCTCCTTTTTTTCTTCTGGGTGGAGGGAGATGAGTAGTAAGAATATGCCCTCGAATAGTGGAACCTCTGGCCATTATGCCCTAATTTGTTTACTGTATCTAGACAGAACTGTTGCCACAAGTTAACAAGAATTTCCATTTTCTCGAGACAATGTTTGAAATGAAAATTGGGGAGGGATAATATAACCCTCCGCAAATTATGGTTTAATGTGTATCAATGGAATATCTCCTCGAGCCTTTCGTTGATCAATGACAATCTCTAGGGTTCATGCAGAATGAGTTGTTACCATGAAAGCTCACTAATTGCATATTTAGAAAAATGTGTGAAGGTCACGGTGACGGTGAAGAGAGATTAAGAATTAGAAATTTCTTAAAGGTGCCAACCCATCTGCGCACAAAAATAGATTGCATCATGTTTGAAGTGAATACTTAGAAAGGATAACATACTTCTATGCAAATCTTGGTTTAATTCGTAGTAATGAAAAATATTCTTCGGCCCTCCGGACATTAATGACAATCTTAACGGTTCTTGCAGGATGAACTACTAGCATTAAAGCTTAATTATTGCATATCTAGAAACAAGTACGAAGGTAGCAGTGATGGCGAATTGCAATGAAGCATTGTACATTTCGTGCACCTGCCAACCTGCCAAACAGATTCCAAGAAATGCCCAAGTATGGAAAGCGGTCGGGCGAGTTACAAAAGAAAAAAGGGTATAATATATATCCAGGAGACGTGAAGGGCCAATGGTCATATTGCATCTCAGTGACAGATATTTGTTGTCAATTTGTATGTCACAAAATTTCGGTTGTTGTTTGTGCGTAGAGGAACAACGGAAGCGCAATGTCGAGAGGGGAATTTGTATATTGTTGGAATTCGGGTTCTTTATATAAAAGCATACCACATTCCATACATAGCCACTTTTTGGATCGCGGGTTCTCGAGTTGTCGGGCTCAAAATTGGGCCTCTATTGTTTCATGGGCTACAAATAGCACCTAGAATTCTGCAATATACAAATTGGCAAGCGGACCTGTGAGCTAGCTCGATCAACATTGCACTCCTTTTGTTTCATGTCATACAAACAACACTCGGACTTCCGCGATATACAAATTGACAAACGGCCTCCAAGGCTGGCGACCTCAAGACTGTGATTGTCTACAGATGGTAGTCCCTATTAAGTATTTAACATTATCTAAAAACATTATTTTCAATACTAAATTATTAATATGAAATATTGATAGTGTACAATTTAATTAGACAAGAAGGTTTGTACAATATGAAACGGGGAAGCGGTCGGTCGGGCTAGTGATATAAAGTAAGTGAAATCTAAATACATGAATCCACCAAGTTCCTTACCAAGAAATTTTCCAAAAAAGCGAGTAATACATAATGTGTACTTTTAGAAAGTACGAACATGAGATTTTATAGAGCATGTACTGATCTCGCATTCCATACTTAGCCACTCTTTGGATCGCAAGTTCTCGGGCTGGCAGGCTCAAAATTGGGCCGCTATTGTTTCGTGTACTACAAATAGCACCCAAGAGTTATGTGATATACAAATTGACAAGTGGACTTGCGGGTTGGCTGGCTCAACATTGCATTTCTATTGTTCCATGTCCTTCAAACAACACTCAGAGTTCCGCCATATACAAATTGACAGACGGACTCCAAGGCTGGTGGGCTCAAGCTTGCGATTGTTTATGGATGGTGATCCCTATCAATTATCTAACACTACCTAAAAACATTATTTTCAATACTTAAGTATTAATATTAAATATTGATATTGTACAATTTAATTACCTAAAATTATAAAAGGATGTTAAATATCTTATTTCAAAGAAAAACTCGCGTATTCGGAAACTGTTCCAAAAAATTTGTATAATATGAAATGGGGAAGAGGTCGGTCGGGTTGGTGATATAAAAATGGGTGGAAATATGAACACGTGTATCCGTCAAGTTTGACACCTAGAAATTTTCCCAAGAAATGAGTAACACACACTAAATATGTACTTTTATAAAGTATGGGAATGAGATTTTATAGAACATGTACGGAGCCCTCATTCCATACTTAGCCACTTTTTTCATCGTGGGTTCTCAGGCGGGCTCAAAATTGGGCCTCTATTGTTCCATGCCCTACAAATAGCACACAGAGTTCTGCGATATACAAATTGACAAGTGGACTTGCGGACTATTTGAATTTTAAGGGCCTCGTGTTGATGTGATAGAAGAATTGGACTTGGGCTAGTTTATACTCGTTTATTACAATATCAAACAGGGAAGCGGTCGATCAGGATGGTGATATAAAAGTAAGTGAAATCTGAAGTCGTGAATCTGCCAACTTCCGCAGCTAGAAGTTTTCTGAAAGACAATTAATACATACTAAGTATGTACTCTTATAAGGTGTTGTCGCAAGAGTCGACTCTAGGTTGTAATTGAGCCAAGCCTTAGCACATTTTAAATGAAAAAATAAGTTATCACTCGGAACTTGATTTGGGTTGCGTGCAAGTAAGTTCCGAGATAACCACGAACCACTTTTGATTAGAAGTTGCCCCTTCCAACCCGAGAGGGATCTCTCGAATATATGTCACGATAGGATATCCAATAAGCTTAACAGCGGGCAGATCTGTGGGTAACAAACAGTTTTGAGGTTTTTAGGGATGATGGGTTGGACCGAGAGGTAGTCCATTAGGCATGGAGTCAAATAATCAAGTAAATAATAAGAGTGTTTCGGCAATGGAAATCCATGGAACAGAGGCGAGGTAGAAGTTGATTACAAAGAGAAGGATTTATAAAAGTATGGTAGCAGAATAAAGAGAAAACATATCAATACACAAGGAGCACTTAGCGATGAGTGAATTCCAAGCATAAATCAGTGGAAAAAGATGCTTGGGACAGAGCATCTAGCAGAGGATGAATTTTGAACCTTGATCTCTGCAAGAAACAACCTATAACTAGTCTGCAATAGAGCATCTAACAAAGGATGAATTCTATTACAAAATAGTTACAAATCGAGAAGAAAAGATAGATGGAGTGATATTGAAACTAAGAAAATGGAAAAACTCTGTAAGCAACATCACAAGAATCTTTGATATGGATAAAAAATGCTTCTGCAATCTTTTATTCAATTGAAAATGAAAGCTACAACCCAGGATTACTACTCTTGTGTGTCTCCCCCCCCCCTCCCCGCTTTTCTTCTTCAAGAAGATACAATAATATAAGTCTTTTGCCCCCTTTAGAATAACTAAAAAATGATTCGAACTACAAATAAATCCCTCTGGAAATGAATCGGTATCTCATGTAGGTATTGAGGCCGAAATCCTCCCAAAAGACAACAACAGTTACCATCAATTTTAGAAACTTTCGGCCATTAGAAAATGGACCAAACTGTTGAAAATTGTGGCTGCAGTTATGGTTTTGTATCTATTGAATCGTGATAGCTATGTATAAACTGAAATTGGATTTTGTGCATATTTCTTTTCTAAACAAAAACCTCTCTCAGTTCCCTGAGATCCATTTCCATTTTCCCCAGATTTGCATTTTACAAACATGTGTCAAAATAGGAAAATATGAGATCCGAAAATTAAGGCTCGGAGATGGATTCGATTCTCCCAATATGTACCACCTGTAGGAAAACCGAGAAATTTTATTGATCTATGATGTTTTAGGCACAAAAACCTCCGACCGTTTCTCAAAATGATATTTCAATCGCTCAGAATCATCATTTGAAAATGATGACTCAACACAGTAAAAAATGCGACATTTCTGAAAACGAACCTCATCTTGTGGGGGACTTGTGACTACCTTCCCAAGATCCAAATGAAAATATGAATGCACCACTGGAAATCTTAGGACATGTATATGTCAATCGACCATTTAAGCGCGCAAAACAACCTCTCCACGGCTGAGAAAATTGACTTTTTCTAAGGCAGTTTAGTCATTGGAAACAATCTACGATTTCGGTGGCTATCAAGCCGAAAACAAGGGTATCTTAGTTGCTGAAAGTCGTGGCTTTCGGTGGCTAACAATGCGATTCCAAAGTGTCGTAAGCCACCGTAATTCCCGAAACCCCGATTTCAGGATTTCGGGTTTTGGGAAACAGAGTAGTGGTTAAAATCTTTACGTCGGCCAAACCTCCGTTGGTCGAAACCCCGAAATGGTGACATGGCATTTATGTTAAACCCTATTATAGTGATTTTATGTCGTTTATTGCATTCTTTTCGCACCTACTTGTGAGCTCTTCCTTCATGTGGCTTGATGTGTGGTGCTTGAACTCTTGGTCTTGGCCGATACACTTTCGGTAGCTAATGGCATATG
Organism: Picea glauca; assembly: GCA_000966675.3. Classification (NCBI taxonomy): domain Eukaryota; kingdom Viridiplantae; phylum Streptophyta; class Pinopsida; order Pinales; family Pinaceae; genus Picea; species Picea glauca. The sequence continues at coordinate 24,183 of JZKD02S1912821.1, forward strand.
AAACCCGAGATTTAAGCTACCGAAAGTCTGCACTTTCGGTAGCTAAACACTATAAATTTTTTCCTCCTAAGCTACCGAAAGCCAAAATTTCAATATTTGTTCCAACATAGGCTCCATCTAGGGATGGTGCTTTCCTGTAAAGCACCAAGAATAGTAGACCACGTGCCTTCATCCATTGGGCGACCCGAAATCATCCTTATCAAACTCTGAACCATGTCACTTTACTTGCAGCTTTCCGAAACAAAAACCACTTGTTCATTCATTGGGCTATGGAATCATAATGCTTTAAAACAAAACCATACTAGATTCGAAACTGAACTAAAAACATATTAAAAACCACCGTTGTAATATAATGCTCAAAGTCAAGCTTATTTATATACATCACCTACTCTAACTACTGAAAAATTCCCACTGAATCAAATGATAGGAAAATGCCAATGAAGCCAATCCAATAATTGTCTACTTATTTGAAATTTTCTCACACTTTCTTTGAGCAGGCTAAAAAAGGAAACTGACAACTCCCATCTGACATGTTGGTGATCATGAATTTTCAAACCTTTCATCGATTCTTGTGACAAAATATCCATGGAATAGCATACTCCTCCATTAAATGAATCTAAAAGATCATCAAAAGGATCTTGGAAAAATATATGGTCCTAAGGTTTTAAAACATCCAAGACTACTCTATGTTCTAATCTATAATGCTCAAGATCATTCTTGGAGAGAATATTTGAGCACCCTTCAAGATCATCTGCAATGGAATCTCCAAAATCATGGCACAATCTTGTCTAAAGACCCTCATCCCTCCATGAAAAATCTGCAGCAAGTTGTTCTATAGAAACGATGAAATAATCATCACTATACTCATCATATTTAGGTTCAGCAGATAACTCAAGAGGGTCATCAGTCAGACAAAAACTTGGGACATCAACTGTGGATCTCTCAAGCAAAGGAAACTCAGTTACTATGTCTGGCATACTGTTTATTCAGAATCATACTTCTGCAAATCACAGTCTAAAGAATTCTCGAACAACAAACCTTCTTCATGATCATTAAACATGGCAACCATATCTTTTTCACGAAACAAAATAGAGTCTAAAATCTGATCCCCTGGCAGGAAATCATCATAAATAGGTTCACTGACTTCCTGTAAAGTTCCATCAAATACATGATTGTCATCATTTAAAAACAGATTTACATCTTCAAAAATGGAAGAAGTTTGACAATCATATCCGGGACTATGTGAAAGTTGCAAATCTGTGTGAGTAGGGGCTGTAACATAGTTGTTCAGGAGCAGGTCTATCTCTTCTTCTGCAGGTTGATCGTGATGCTGAATATTTTCTTCTTGAGTATGTTCACAAGATCCAACTTCTTTATGAGCCAACTCTTCCTCATACTAATCATCTTCATCAACTTGATAAATTTTTTATATTTCTTCCTCCTCTTCAAGAGGATTTGTTTGATCATTTTGTCTTATGAATTCTATATTACAGCAATCTTCAAAAAGTATTTTAGCTGAGTAGATTATTTTACAATGTTGATGAAAAAGTATGTGAAAATATTTCAATGAAGGAATACTGGAATGGGGTAAAGATTTATACCAGAGTCTAGCATCTTTTTCCAATGAAAACATAAACAATTTCATGAGGACATCTTCATGATGTACATTTAATTCCTCCATGAGCTTGTGGAATTMAAACAAGTGTTGAGCGGGATTGTCATCCTCATATTCTCCAAATTTAGGAAGGACATCTTCATGATGTACATTTAATTCCTCCATGAGCTTGTGGAATTCAAACAAGTGTTGAGTGGGATTGTCGTCCTCATATTCTCCAAATTTAGGAAGGACATCTTCCCAAATTTTAATGTCTGGAACAGTGTTTGGAAAGCCATAAACATTTGTAAAGTCCAGAGGAGCAAACCTTGCAGCAATTCGAGTAGCGAACGAATTCGACATTTGAGACTAGTGGAGTCACTAGCAAAATCATGTAGAGTCTATGAACCAAGGATTCGCCAGGTGAATGATCATAGCCAATTGAATGCCTATCCCTTGTTCACCATCACAAGATAGATCTGAACTTTGTCATATCCCAGGGAAGATAACTTCATCCTTCGTCCCCGTCAACGGCGCCAGAAAATGTTGTCGCAAGAGTCGACTCTAGGCTGTAATTGAGCCAAGCCTTAGCAAATTTTAAATGAAAAAATAAGTTCTCACTCAGAACTTGATTTGGGTTGTGTGCAAGTAAATTCCGAGATAACCATGAACCACTTTTGATTATAATCTGCCCCTTCCAACCCGAGAGGGATCTCTCGAATATATGTCATGATAGGATATCCAATAAGCTTAACAACGGGCAGATCTGTGGGTAACAAACAATTTTGAGGTTTTTAGGGCTGATGGGTTGGACCGGGAGGTAGTCCATTAGGCATGGAGTCAAATAATCAAGTAAATAATAAGAGTGTTTGGACAATGGAAATCCATGGAACAGAGGCGAGGTAGAAGCTGATTACAAAGAGAAGGATTTATAAAAGTATGGTAGCAGAATAAAGAGAAAACATATCAATACACAAGGAGCACTTAGCGATGAGTGAATTCCAAGCATAAATTAGTGAAAAAAGATGGTTGGGATAGAGCATCTAGCAGAGGATGAATTCTGAACCTTGATCTCTGTAAGAAACAACCTATAACCAGTCTGCAACAGAGCATCTAATAGAGGATGAATTCTATTAGAAAATAGTTACAAATTGAGAAGAAAAGATAGATGGAGTGATATTGAAACTAATAAAATGGACAAACTCTGCAAACAACATCACAAGAATCTCTGATATGGATAAAACATTCTTCTGCAATCTTTTATTCAATTGAAAATGAAAGCTACAACCCAGAAGTACTACTCCTATGTGTCTCCCCCCC
>JZKD02S1912821.1:62346-73654 GCA_000966675.3 Picea glauca
TGCTCCTAGCCATCGAGATATAAATATGAGAGTTGTAGTATTAGAGAAGATGTACCTTAAAGAATCGTCGTCGAAATTAAATGACTAGGGACAAATCGGCGCGGAAATGAGTCTTAACGATGACATGAGGCTGGCAAAAGGCTCGAGTTGGAAACCTAACGTGTCATTGTCGTGTTTGTTATCCCCATTTTGTGGGATAACTAAGGATATGGTGTCTCGAGGCCCTCGGGTTGCAGATATGGAGTGGAAATAGACCACATGACTAGCAATGTCTACTTGAACATATGGAAGTCCGCTCTATCACCACAGTTTGGATCCATCATCAACGCATCCACCATACCAGCTAGCTTCTAAAAGGCACATGGGTCTTGCTCCATGTGGTACAAGTCAAGTATTGTGGCAGGTAATCACCCTAATATTTGAGGCATTTAAGCATGTTGTATTTAAGTTTCTTTTTATTATAGAATGCTTGCTTGGACATTATGGTTTTGACCATGTTTTACCTTGGTGAGTGTCATCAATTTCCTAGTAAGTGGCCAACTTTTGGGGAAGGGGTGCAACTGGGGTCCCTTGAGGGGTTATCGTACCATTACCGACCATACTTACCACTTTCTGATCATTGCATTCCCATCATATTTCCCTCTTCTAGGCCCTTTGACTTTAGTGACCCAACAAGGGCATGTACCTCATTTCGTGGTAAGAAGGGGCTAAAGGCCTAAGGGGATCATGGCTGGCAAAAGATAAAACCTTGTAATATAAAGCTTCTATATGCTCACTCAGAAAGGTCTTGAGAATGATGAACTGCTTCTCTCAAAAGTATTGAAGTCCTGCAAATATCAAACACATAATAAATATCTCGCTTGAATGAAAAACTAACACTAGTGCATTACAATGCTTTGATGGCTAACCCTATGGCACTTTGTGGACATCTTATTTTAAGTGACATTGTGTCACTTCCACCCAAGCTAATCGGTTCATTATTGGGAGTGCACACATGTTTGGATCATTAATTAATTAATAAATGGAAATAAATGGGCTTGGAAAAAGGTTGTATTGAGGAAGAAGGTGTAGCACAACCCCTAGAAAGGCACCAATAAATGAGATAATGAGAGCCCTTGAATGTCATGAAACTCATTGGCATATGAAGTCTAAAACCTCTATCCACCTCATCATACATTACATGACCTTGAAGGGGAATTCTTGGGATCATCCCTTACTTAAGGGTTTTGGTCTACCCAATAGGACTTTTATGACACCCCTCCCATACCTAAACTTGGTCAATTATATAGGGTCTTGGAGAATTTGTTTAATTTGATGAGATATTTTTGATGCACATGTTTAGGTGCCTTGTTTATTTGATGTGATTTTCACTTGCCATGATACTTTAATTTGATATCCTTGGAGGGCATGCCTATTTGTTTTGCAGGACCTTGTTTGGTGGATAGTTTTGGAGGAACAAGCCTAGCTTGGGATTCCATGGGGCTTGAATCCCACAGGTTGTATGCCAAGGGCACACATGTCGAATCATGATGACTTGCCTTTAGAGGCCTAGAAGAAACCTTGGAAGACATTACCTAGCCCTCACATGCCAAATGACTTGCCTAGGAGGGGGAAAACGTCACTTTTTGAGGTTTGACGTCACCTAGGGGTAGGGTTGGTGGTGATGTATTTGTTTCTCATTGACACTTGGCATGATTTGACCGGAGGAGACATGGATTGACCTTGGCACATGAAGAGGAGGCTCTAGGATCCCCAATGACCTTCACTTTCTTCTCCAATGACTTGGAAAAGTGTCAAAACGTCTCCCTAAAGGGGTGACATCATCTTCTTTTAGGGTTTCTAATGTGCAAAAGTGTAAATTGAATATTATTATTTGTGTAAAGGGAACCCCTTATCTTATGTTTTACCCTAACTAAGTGGACAAACTAAGTTTTAAACATTTTCTATAAATAGAGATCATGTGAATCTCATTTCATAACATAACTCTCCCATTGTGAGAAGTATTTGGATGAAATTTGTTCCCTCCTTGGGCAACCTCTTCTCTCTTGTGATATTGTATTGGTTTGTTTATGTTATTGATGGAAGAAGTAGTGTGCTACCTCTCTTGGAGCTTTTCTTTGGCATTTGTGGTGGATTTATCTTGGTAAGAGGAGGTTTATCGTGTCATTTCTTGAACCAGGTAAGGATTTATCTTGTTGATGCTTCATTTCTTATTTAATAGTTTGATTTGCTAAATTTCTTGGGGAGTATAAGGATTTACAACCCCACCATTATCTGTCATTTTTTCTAGAAGTTATTTGTTGCACAAGGTTTTACTAGGAGAAGTAAAAGGGTTTACACCCTCCTAGTATATGCTAGTTAGCATTTGCTTGCCTTGGGGAGTAAGAGGGTTTACACACCCAAGGAGATAGAATTGTTAGCTCTTTGTTTACTTGAATCCATAACCCAATAGCTAAAGGCACTAGTATAATTTCATTGGAGAAATAAAATATTGCATTGGTTAATGTGAAATTTCATGATTTGGAGGTTGTCTAATTTGAAATCAATTATTTGCTATATATGCTTGGTTGAGCCACTAGGGAATCATATTTATCTAATTGCTTCTTTCCACTGTTATAAATTATAATATACAACCATTAGGGCTGCAGAAACCCTAACACTCTTTCACTTATAACTCTCTACTCAACCGTCAAAAGTTGCTAAGAGTTTGCCACATTAATCTACCTAGACTAGCACAACTTTTGGGTGGATTATTTGTGTGTTTTGGTGGTTGGATTTACTGTTGTAAAAACTTGTTTTCTACATCCATAAGGCTGAAAAATATCTTTGCAAACACTCTTTATTACAGATTTGTTTCATTGCTAAAGTCTTGTGCTTTCATTCTTGAGTATCACTAGTGTTTATTTAACTTATCTCTTGGACTTTTAGCAATTATTTAGCAGCTTTAACACTTATTTCCTTGCCGGTATACATTGTTGTTTACTGCTACAATTAGGGACATCAATCCTAACTTGTTTTTCCACCCAACATTATACATATATGCTTGGTTTGTTCTTGTGTCTCAGACAAGTACAACATTCTTTGCAGGTGTTCTTGTCTTTTGGAAACCATTAGCTACCACCAAGACTCTTTCCCAATAATTTTTGCATCCTCTATCTTGACCTATAGGCAGAATTTCCTTCAACTCTTCATTTTCCATCTCGTTTCCCCCAGGGTCATCGGGATTCCTCCCTTGATGTGATTCCATCATCTCTAAAGCAACGGGAATACCTACCTAAGGTGACAGTGGGTAGGTGTTCTCTTAGTTGTCACCATTTGGTGCTTGGGTCAGGCTTCGCCCAACCTACAACTTGTGCGATAACATTGTTGGCTGGCGAAAATAATGAGTGGGCACATGGATTTGGGCTAACAGTTGGTCAACAAAGGCCCGAAAACTTCAAGAAGCCATAACTATTGACCCTGAGCTTGGATTTGAGAGAGGTTACAGTCATCGGAAGGCTATTGACGAGTAGAGGAAGATGGTATGCTTGAATAGATATTTTAGATGGTTGAACAGAACAAAATATTAATACCACATCTCCTTGAGGGTTAATGAGGGGGTCGGGTGTGTTACAACAAGGCAAGGCATGGAAAGGAATGGAATGTTAAGGCAAGGCATGCCATGGAATGGCATGGCAAGGTAAGGCATGTCATGTCATGCCATGGCATGGAAAGTGAAGGAAAGGAAAGGCAAGACATGGCAAGGCATGGCATGGCAATTCAAGGAAAGGCATGGTATGGCATGGCATGGAAAGGCAAGGCAAGGTAAGACAAGGCAAGGAAAGGTAAAACAAGGCAAGGTAAGGGAATTCAAGGCAAGGAAAGGCTAGGAAAGCAAGGCAAGACTAGGCAAGAAAGGCAAGGAAAGGTGATGCAGGAGCATCTCTCCACCTCAGCAACGCACCAACATTCCAGCACATCAAAGTGCATTAAAGGAGGGGAGAGGCATCGACCCTCTCATTTTGCCCTCATTTTTAAATTTCAAATTTAAAATTAAATGCAATTAAATGATGTAAGGCTGGAAGAGCCAAGTCGATGCCTTTGTGCAGGTAAGAGATAAGGTCGTCTTTAATGGCTGACAGACTGATGGGATCTAAATCTGATTTGGACTAGATGGCCATTGAATGTAATACAATGTAATTAATGAGAGTTAGGTGAGTTGGAGGGAGAGCTGGAGGAGTCCCTCTTTTGTAAAAGATCTTTGTATCAAAAATCATTAGATCTAGCATGTAGATGAGATGAGAAAGTAGAGAGAGATCAATAGAGGAGAGATGAGAGTCGAGACTCAGTTGCAGTCTAAGCTCAAACATTGTAATTAGTATTCTAGTATTAATACAAAAGAATAGATTTCTATTTTTATCAATTCCTGTGTGGTGATTGTTTATGAATGACATTTTGTGTTTATGTACTGTGCATATGTTGTAGATGTATGATAAGTTCCATCTACAGGGTTAAGATAGAATTCATTATCTGCTTGAGATTTTTTTAAGATTGTTCTGGGTTCTTTAGGTTGTGCAAGGAGTGCACGATAGAGTCTTGAAACTTTGTAGCCAGCACAAGGAGTGCACGTATGAACTCTTTCGATTTAGAGAAGAACATGCCAGGAGGGCACATCAGAATAGTTTACAATCTCAAGAGGAGTCTCAAGGTTACTGAACACCTTGAAGGAGAGACTGTATAGAGGAGGCACAGAGAGACAGAATTGTCGAAGATTTTGTAGAGATCTACCAGTAGGGCATTGAGCAAGTGCAAGTGTGCACAGGTGAACTCTATTTCGAGTTCTGAGAAGAGGAATGTCAAGGAGAAGACACTCACAGAGTTATTGGATACTTTGGAAAGCTCAGCAAGGAGTGTTTGAGCAGAAGTTGCCAAGAGGGCACATATATCCCTTCGAGGAACAGAAGGGGTAGAGACCTTTGAGGTCTGATCAGTTGAAGCTCAAAATGAAATAGAGTTGTTGAACACTCTAGAGGAAGACCTGTGCAAGCAATGCATCGACCCAACACTTAAATAAGTGTTGCAAGAAGTCATGGGTAAGACTTCATCGAGAGCAAGGAGAGTGCGGAGTTTTGAACTTGTTTCAAGTTCAAAACTCTCAGGAGGAAGAGTGTTGGGTTCCAGGAGAGCACTAGAAAGTCCTTTGAAGGATGCAGAAGGGCCGAGACCCTTGGAGATTGGGCAAGTTGAAGCACGGGAGGAATAGTGCCATTGCGCATAGAGTCTCTACAAAGAGTGTAGAAGGTCAAGAATAGTTCAAGTAGTGGACTGTGAATCAAGCGCAAGGAGTGCGCAGAAGCGGACTTATTCCAAGTCCCAAAGCTCAGGAGGAAAAGCACAAGTTGAGACTCAAAGTAACCGAGCTCGTAGGAGAAGGTTCAAAAGATAAACCTTTGAAAATTATTGAGAAATCCTTCATTCGAAGGAAGGCGTAGCAACATCAAAGGAGGAAGCTACAGTAGTCGTTGGATTGGCTGCAGAGACAAATCTAGACCATCAGATCTAAGTCCAGGAAGAAGGGAGCGCACAGGGGAGAAATATAGATCCCATCCATCAGATCTGAGCACAAGGTCCGACAACCGTCAGATATGGGAGAGTTGCATGAGGGATAATAGTGGAAGTCCTTCAAACTTCGCACATTCGAGAATATTGGAACGCAGAAGAGCATGGGATAGCAGAAGTCCTAAAGTCCCAAAGTCATTCGGGACCATCCATCGTCTAGAGAGACAGGTGGCAGCAAATCAGAGAGTTTGTGAGAAAGAGCTCCTGAAGATCTGCGTGGAGCAGAAGCTAAAATTATCGAAGCTCTGAAGAGCCGAGTGGATCCTAACCGTTGATTGCCAGGATGAATGTGGCAGTGGATCAAAGAGTCTAGGGTTCTGGCCATCTGGAAGAATTGGGGCTAGTATGAGCCAAGAAATCTCAAAGATTCGAGAGTCGAAATAGATCGTATCCATTGATTTCCAAGGGACACATGGCACCAGATCATGTGTCTAGAAAGGCAAAGGTGAGCTTGGGCATAGAGTACCCAAAGAGCGGAAGTCGAAGCAGATCTGGGCCGCCTAAGTGAAAGGGACAGGTGTCACCAGATCCTACACTCCGAAGCGTAAGCACTTCAGAGGAACGGAAGAGTGAAGGTGCAAGGACTCGCGAAGCCAAAGTTGTGAGGTCATCAAGGCTGTCCATTGAGAAGGACACGTGGCACTAGATCATCACTTCATTGATTCGCCAGTCGAGAGAGACAAAGGTTGGAGAATTGAAGACTCGTGAATTCCTAAGTCGTGAGGTCATCAGGGTCATCCGTGAAGGGGGACACTTAGAAGAATATATCCTAGTCTGGAGACTTAGCACTCTGGAGGTTCTGTGGAGAAGTGGTTCAGAATTACCCAAAGCATCGGAGCCTGAACTTACGGCAGACCATTGATTTAAAGAAGTGGCAAGGACCATTGATCCTTGCACCAGTTATATTCGTGGTTTTGGGTTCAGATAATTTGGCAACGGCTTCAGCTGAAATGACCGAAGCCCGGAATTCTGAAACGGTTTAAGAGGTTTAGCCTTGGGTCACAGCCCGAGGTCATATGAGGAGAAGGGGCCTAGCAAAAGGAGCTAGCGCCCGTTAGTCAAAATTCAATAGGAGAACATGGGCTTAACAGAAGCCCGTAGGTCTCACAAGACCTGCGCCTAGGAGAAAAGGGGCATGTGTAAACTAATTTTGGGTCCCAGCAGGGACCTAAAGAGATAATCCAGCTCATAGATTTGAAGATCCTAGATCGAGAGGTCGTACAACCCTGGGAGAGTAGGGGGTCTGCATCAAGTGGTATCATATCTTGATTTTGCCTGTAGACAGCAGGAGAAGGGAAACAGAGTGTGATGCTCTATAAGGATTGTTGCAAGGTGTGTAGCAAATGGTAGACAAACATGTGGGCTGAAGACAAAGAAAAGATGGCTACTGAATGCCATAAGCATGGTCAGGGCAAGGACCGCCAGTAGAAAAGAAAAATTGAAGTGGAGAAAGAGCTCAGTGATATAAGAGAATAAATGGATAGGATAGCACTGAAGATGCAGCAAGAATCACAGGTACACTAGAGGTACCAATGGCCTCTGAAGCAGAAAGCAAGGTGGCATGTTCAAAAGTTGTTGTCCAGAAGGCAGCAACAAGTTTTGAGGAGGTGGTTGAGTCATGTTGAAAACCTCAACACCACGGAGAAGCAGGTTTGTATTTTCGAACGAGAGGTTGAAAAAAACCTCAATGATGAGGAGACGAGATCAGCTAGAGATATCGCGAACTGCCAGGAGGGAAGAGGAGAAATCCTAGATTGTCAGGTGGGCAAGGGAGAAGAGATGAACTCAGTCGAGAGTTCATGTCAGCAAGGAGTGTTGACAGATGAAAGGGAGGCAAAGGAAAGGCCGCATTCATGCGAAGATTCATGTGGAGTTGCAGACCATGTGAATAAATATGATGAAAATTCAAATACTTCCATCACATAGGAGGAGGATCAAAGGAGTGTTTTGATCATTGGGGGAATCCATATATTCCTTCCAAGCAGCCCAGTAGCGGCCAATACACATGTTGGAGGTGCAGCAAAAGGACAACCAGCAATAACTTTCATGGAGGAAGAGGAGAAGGAGTGGATATCAGAGTCTGCCCCAGCAAAAGAAGAAGAGCATTCAACCAGGAAGCTGAACTGGAGATTACTACAGCACTGGATTATGCAGCAAAAGAGGAAGCAAACAGCATAGACTTTGTTGATATGTGTGAGGATATGGAAGCCCTGGAGAGAAGGGCGATAGTGCAAAGCATGCACATCCAATAGGCTATGTTAGAAACAGGTGGAGGAGTATACCATCCTGGGGAGCAGCTGGAGGGAGTTGGAGTTGAACCAGCACAAGAGCAACTAACAGAAGCCAGTCTGTCAGAGAAGGAAGCTGAGAAGCAGCTCAATGATGAGACTGCAGAGCTGGAGACTGCAGCAGGGTGGAAAGCTAATGCCAGAGAAGAAGAAAACAACATGGGGGATCAGAATGATCTTCCCTTTGATGTGTATGAGGAAGAAGAGTTGCAACCAAGCAGACTGCAAAAGAAGAGCCATCCAGTATATCGGCTGGAAGAAGTCATAGAGGACGTAAGGAGGATGATGTTGAGGTCAAAAAAAGAAGTTGTCAGCAAGGAAAAGCTGAACAGAGGAAAGCATGCAAGAGAAACAGGGAAGCAGCAGCAGCAGCAGTAGCAGAGCAAAGGAGCAGGATGTTGGCTCCAAAGGAGAGTTTGGGATCCAGGGGGATTTCAACATTGGAGCAGAGGAATTCATGAACAGGATCTCATGATTCTCCCAATAGTGGAGTATGATGCAGGAGTATCGCTCCACCTCAGCAATGTGCTAGCATTCCAGCACATCAAAGCGCATTCAAGGAGGGGAGAGGCGCCATCCCTCTCGTTTTTCCCTCATTTTTAAATTTCAAATGTAAAATTAAATGCAATTAAATGATGTAAGGATCAAAGAGCCAAGTCGATGCCTTTGTGAAGGCGGGAAATAAGGTCGCCTTTAATGGTTGATTGGCTGATGGGATCTGGATCCGATTTGGACTAGATAGCCATTGAATGTAATTCAATGTAATTAATGAGAGTTAGGTGAGTTGGAGGGAGATCTCGAGGATCCCCTCTTTTGTAAAAGATATTTGTATCTAAAATCATTAGATCTAGCATGTAGATGAGATGAAGAAGTAGAGAGAGCTCAATAGAGGAGAGAAGAGAGTCGAGACTCAATTGTAGTCCGAGCTTAAGCATTGTAATTAGTATTATGATATTAATACAAAAGAATAGATCTCTATGTTTATCAATTCTTGTGTGGTGATCATTTATGAATGTCATTTTGTGTTTATGTGTGCATATGTTGTAGATGTATGATAAGTTCCATCTACAGGGTTAAGATAGAATTCACTGTATGTTTGATAGTTTGTTAAGATTGTTCTGAGTTCTTTAGGTTGTGCAAGGAGTGCACGATAGAGTCTTGAAACTCTATAGCCAGCGCAAGGAGTGCACGTCTAAACTCTTTTGAGTCAGAGAAGAACGTGTTAGGAGAGCACACCAGAATAGTTTACAATCTCAAGAGGAGTCTCAAGGTTATTGAACACCTTGGACGAGAGACTATGTAGAGGAGGCACAGAGAGACAAAATTGTTGAAGATTCTGTAGAGCTCTATCAGGAGGTCATTGAGCAGGTGCAAGTGTGCATAGGTGAACTCTATTTCGAGTTCTGAGAAGAGGATTTTCAAGGAGAAGACACTCACATAGTTACTAGATACTCTGGAAAGCTCAGCAAGGATATTTTGAGTAGAAGTTGCCAAGAGGGCACAGATATCTCTTCGAGGAACGAAAGGGGCAGAGACCTTTGAGGTCCAAGCAGTTGAAGCTCAAGATGAAATAGAGTTGTTGAATACTCTGGAGGAAGACCTGTGCAAGTAATGCATCAGGCCAACACTTAGATAAGTGTTGCAAGAAGTCATGGGTAAGACTTCATCGAGTGTAAGGAGAGCGTGGAGATGTGAACTTGTTTCAAGTTCAAAAATCTCAGGAGAAAGAGTGTTGGGTTGCCAGGAGGGCACCAAAAAGTCCTTTGAAGGACGTAGAAGGGCCGAGACCCTTGGAGATTGGGAAACCTAAAGCACAGGAGGAATAGTGCCATTGTGCACAGAGTCTCTGCAAAGAGTGCAGAAGGCTGATAACAGATCAAGTAGTGGACTATGAGTCAAGAAAAAGGAGTGCGTAGAAGTGGACTTATTCCAAGTCCCAAAGCTCATGAGGAAAAGCACAAGTTGAGACTCAAAGTAACTGAGCTCACAGGAAAAGGTTCGGAAGCTGAACCTTTGAAAATTAATGAGAAATCCTTCATTCAAAGGAAGGCATAGTAGCATCAAAGGAGGAAGCTATAGTAGTCGTTGGATTGGTTGCAGAGACAAATCTAGACCGTCAAATCTAAGTCCAGGTAGAAGGGAGTGCGCAGGGGAGAAAGATAGATCCCATCCGTCAAATCTTAGTGCGAGGTCCGACAACCTTCAGATCTGGGAGAGTTGCACGAGGGATAAAAGTTGAAGTCCTTCGGACTTCACACATTTGGGAATATTGGAACGCATAAGAGCATGGAATAGCAGAAGTCCCGAAGTACTGAAGCCATCAAGGACCATTCATTTTCTAGAGAGATAGGTGGCAGCAGATTGGAGAGTTCGTGAGAAAGATCTCCAGAAGATATACGTGGAGCAGAAGCTAAGACTGTCGAAGCTCCAAAGAGTGGAGTGGATCCTGACCTTTGATTTCCAGGAGGGACATGGCAACGAATCAGAGAATCTGAGGTTATAGCCATCCGAAATAATTGGGGTGAGTATGATCCAAGAACTCCCGAAGAGCCGAGAGCTGAAATAGATCCTAGCCGTTGATTTCCAGGGGACACGTGGCACCAGAGTGTGCGTCTGGAAAGGAAAAGGTAAGTTTGGGCAGAGAGTAACCAAAGAGCGGAAGCCGAAGCAGATCTGGGTCACCCAAGCGAAAGGGACAGGTGTCACAAGATCCTGCACTGCGGAGCATAAGCACTTCATAGAAATAGAAGAGTGAAGGTGCAAGGACTGGCGAAGCCGAAGTCACGAGGTCATCAGAGTCTTCCATTGAGAAGGACACGTGGCACTAGATTAGCACTTCGTTGATTCGCCAATCGAGAGAGACAGAGGTTGGAGAAGTGAAAACTCGTGAAGTCCGAAGTCGCCAGGTCATCAAGGTCGTCTGTGAAGGGGGACACTTGGTAGAATATCTGCTAATCTGGAGACTTAGCACTCTAGAGGTTCTATGGAGAAGTGGTTCAGAATTACCCGAAGCATTGGAGCCCAAACTTATGATGGGCTATTGATTTAAGGAAGTGGCAGGGACCATTGATCCTCACGCCAATTATATTCATGGTTCGGGGTTCGGAGAATTTAGTGAAGCGGTTTAGGAGGTTTAGCCCCAGGTCACAGCCCAAGGTCATATGAGGAGAAGGGACCTAGAAAAAGGAGATAGCGCTCATTAGTCAAAATTCCAAAGAAGAATAGGGGCTTAATAGAAACCCATCTATCTCACAGGACCTACACCTAGGAGAAAAGGGGCATGTGTAAAGTAATTTTGGGTCCCAACAAGGGCCTAAAGAGTTATTCCAGCTCATAGATTTGAAGATCCTAGACCGAGAGAACACGCAACCCTGGGAGAGTAGGGGGGTATGCATCACAAGGCTAGGCATTGATCACATACT
>JZKD02S1912843.1:0-13966 GCA_000966675.3 Picea glauca
TCATTACTGCAGCTAAATGCTTCAGATGTTCTTCTTTCGTTTTGCTGAAAATCAATATGTCATCCAGATAAACAATGACAAACTTACCAATGAATTCCTTCAGCACTTCATTCATCAGCCTCATAAAAGTACTCGGTGCATTTGTCAAGCCAAACGGCATGACTAGCCATTCATACAACCCTTCGTTGGTTTTGAAGGGTGTGTTCCATTCATCGCCTTCCCTCATGTGAATTTAATGGTATCCGCTTTTCAAATCAACCTTTGAAGAAAAAATTGCTCCACTTAAACAGTCCATCAAGTCATCCATCTGTGGCAATGGAAACCTGTACCTAATGCTCATCTTGAAAATGGCTCTGGAATCTGTACACATTCTCCATCCTCCATATTTTTTGGGACTCAGTACCATTGGAATGACACACGAGCTTAAACTTTCCTTGATCAGTCCTTTATCCAACAGTTCCTGCACCTGTCTTTTGACCTATTCATTTTCCTGCGGCGTCAACCTGTACGTAGCTTTGTTTGGTAAATTGGCTCCTGGTACGAGGTCTATATGATGAATCACACTCCTCATCAGCGACAGCGAATGAGTTAATTCGTCTACCACTATGTCAGTGAACTCTTCCAGCAGTTCTTGAATTTCTTCCGGCAAATCATCCACTCTTGTGCTGGTCAAAACGATTCTTGGTTTCCTGACCACAAAGAATTGTGGATCTTCCTTCTTCTTTACTTCGGCCAGAAGTTCCTTCCCACTCATGAGAAGTACCCTGTTGTTCACTTCCAGTTTCACCTCCTTATATTTTATCAGAAGTAACATGTGTGTTCTTCCATTCTTCTCCAAAGTCTACGTATTCATCTTCCCATCATGAACTACGTTCTTGTCATATTGCCATGGTCTGCCTAGCAATAAATGACATACATCCATAGGAATAACATCACAGAGTATTTTATCATTATATCCTCCTATCTTGATGTCAACTAAGCACTGTTTAATAACATTTACCTGATGTCCCTTCTGTAGCCATGAAACTTTATATGGACTCGGGTGATCAGTCGTCTCCAATTATAGTTTCTCCACCATCTTGGTTGAAACAAGATTATCTGTGCTTCCGCTATCCACGATAACCTTTCACTTCCTGTCTTTGGTCTTGCATGTGGTTCTGAAAAGTTTGTTTCTTTGAGTTGTGTCCTCCACCTCCTTCTCGGGTGTTAAGATAACTTTACGCATCATCAATGACCTTCCGTCTTCTGTGTCTTCGGCTTCAATAGCTCACCTCTATGCTTCGGCGATGTGAGCTTCTCCTCCATCCTTTTTCCTATCTGGATAGTCAACTGCCTTGTGTTCATCCTTTCCACACGTGAAGCATGTGATGACTCCACTTCTGCCTCTTCCTCTACCTCTGGTATGAGGAAATGTGTTATTATCAGCGTATCCTCCGCTCTGTTCTATCTGTTGCCTCTATTATTCAACGTGCTGACCTCACTGTGAAATTCCACCTCTTTCTGTTCTATTCTGAGGCTTCTTCCAGTCGTCCTTAGATTTATGGAACCTATCTTGGGCAACTGACTTACCATTTGGCTGGCTCCTACCTTGGCCTCGCTGTGCTAGCTTACGGCTTAGCTTTTCCTCAGCTTTCAACGCCATCTAATATGCATCCTCCACCGTTCTGATGGTTGTCATACTCATCTCATCCTGGATATCGTATCTCAAGATATTCATATATCTGGCAACTTTTTCATCATCGCTCTCCCGATGACCTGCTCTGATATTGAGCTTGTAAAATTCCTCAGTATACTCCTTTACTGTCATCAACTTCTGTCTCAAGTTCTGCATCCTCCTGAACAGTGTGATATGATAATCCCTTGGGATGAACTTTGCCTTTATCCTTGCAATAATTCGATCCCAGCTTTTGATCTCTTACTTGCCCTTGGAACGTCTATCTGTTTGAAGCTCGTCCCACCATAATGCTGCATGTCCCTTCAATTTTGTGACAGCATGCCTAACCTTTTTATCTTCTTCGATATATTCATAATTGAAGTAGGTGTCAAGAGATCTAATCCAATCTAGAAGCTCTTTTGCATCCAGACTTCCTTCATAAGTTGGAATGTCCATCTTTGTTTTTTAACTCATCTAGGTGATAGCCTTAATTAATCGCTCGTTGGCTGCATCTTCGGCTGCAACTTCTCCTTGTTGTTCAGCTTCAACTTCGCCTTCGGAGTCACTCAGATCTCCAGCACTGGCTGTGCGTCTCTGCACTGCTTCCATATCTTCTAATCTCACTCGGAGATCACGTATCTGCCTTTCCATTTCTGGTACCTATGCTTGTCTTCCTCTACCTCTCTGGTTTCCCCTATCCTCTAGATCGAGTGATTGTCTTTCTCTCCTCGGCGGCATGGTGTAATTTTCTCTTCTCCTCTGCTACAGAAAACAAAGAATTTCTCTTTCTCTGATACCACTCTGACACAAACGGCCACCCACGTGGGCCACGTCTACTCCCACAGGACCTTCTTCTCCTCTCGGCCCGAAGAACTCAATTGTTCTCCTAATTCCCTATCGGGAATCTTCCTACCCACAGATTCTCTTCGTCGCGCGATCCCCTTCCTTAATTTCTCAGAGGATCGGAACTCGCGACTTCGCGAGTCCAACAATCGAACACTACCCCCTTAAATCCCCGAGATCTGATGGTCAGTAAACTCGCTGACTTTCCCTTTTCTTCTTCCAGGATCTCTCTCCCTCGCGCCCTCGCTACTCGTGATACCAAACTTTTGGTTCTCCAACCTTCGATATCCGAGACGCTGAAACTATGATGCACACGTGTGACTTGACCCATCTGCACCTGTCACTTCAATTGAGACTTCCTCTCTATCATGATCTCGCCACTCACGACTTCACTCCTCGCGTGGTTGAATAACTCCCCCGTCGACTCTCGAGGTCCGAGGTGCTGAAACTCGCGACCTCGCTTCCTCGTGACTTTGGATACCCGATACTTGGGCTCTCACCCTGCAAGCTCCTGAGTTTTCGAGATCCTTAGATCTTCGCTACCCGTCCTTCCCAGATGGACGACTCCTAGCCTCCTCACCGCTTCGTGCCCTCGCGTACTCGCGCCTCGCTACTTTTAACGCCAATTTCTCAACCTTTCCACTTATGAGCTCCCGATATGTGAGGTGCCACCTTTCCACTTGCTAACTCCTATGGACCCACACTGTCCTCTCAGAGTAGTTGAGATCTCACTTCTCACAATCTCGCGACTCTCCTTACCAAACTTAGGACACTTTCCTCACGAGGTCCCGATGGGCAATCTCATGAAAAATCCAGCGGTCCTGACCGACTTGGATCAATGGCACTACCCCTCCTGAGCTTTGAATCCTTTCCACGCTTGTGTTGTAAATACCTTGGACCTCTGGGAGATCCAACGACTCTTGGAACTTTGTGAAATCTCTTCCGAAGATTTCGTCCGTCCGTTCTCCCTTTGAGGATTCTGTGAAATAAATAAGTGTCTCTCCACGAGACCCATTTGCTCACTCACCAACCTGTGACGCTTTCCTCCGACTTCCAATGACAACTTCCCTGCACTTAGTCTTTAGGGGGTTCAAAAGTCTATTCCTCCTGAGCTTTTTCCACAACTTCCACAGTCTCTTAGGAAAAAGAGATCTCTATGCACGCACTGGCAACTCTGGCCTGAAACATTTCACGGCGCAAACTCCCGGTGCTCTTCTTCAACGATATCACAAAGTTTCTATACCTCCTGATATTTCCCACTCTGACTCTTTCAGAGGGACTTGCACACGTTCCTCACAACAATAGTTCAACAACTCTCAAGTGTTGAATCCCTTCAACTCTGTGCAACTCCTACAGCAGCAGTCTTTGATTTCCTTTACTCAGATTCACAACTGAGACTTCTACTTCAGCCTGCNGAACACTACCCCCTTAAATCCCCGAGATCCGATGGTCAGTAAACTCGCTGACTTTCCCTTTTCTTCTTCCGGGATCTCGCTCCCTCGCTCCCTCGCTACTCGTGATACCAAACTTTTGGTTCTCCAACCTCCGATATCCGAGACGCTGAAACTATGATGCACACGTGTGACTTGACCCATCTGCACCTGTCACTTCAATTGAGACTTCCTCTCTATCATGATCCCGCCACTCGTGACTTCACTCCTCGCGTGGTTGAATAACTCCCCCGTCGACTCTTGAGGTCTGAGGTGCCAAAACTCGCAACCTCGCTTCCTCGTGACTTTGGATACCCGATACTTGGGATCTCACCCTGCAAGCTCCTGTGTTTTCGAGATCCTTAGATCTTCGCTACCTGTCCTTCCCAGATGGACGACTCCTAGCCTCCTCACCGCTTTGTGCCCTCACGTACTCGCACCTCGCTACTTTTAACGCCAATTTCTCAACCTTTCCACTTACGAGCTCCCGAGATGTGAGGTGCCACCTTTCCACTTGCTAACTCCTATGGACCCACACTGTCCTCTCGAAGTAGTCGAGATCTCGCTTCTCACAATCTCGCGACTCTCCTTACCAAACTTAGGACACTTTCCTCACGAGGTACCGATGGGCAATCTCATGAACAATCCAGTGGTCCTGACCGACTTAGATCAATGGCACTACCCCTCCTGAGCTTTGAATCCTTTCCACGCTTGTGTTGTAAATACCTTGCACCTCTGGGAGATCCAACGACTCTTGGAACTTTGTGAAATATCTTCCGAAGATTCCGTCCGTCCGTTCTCCCTTTGAGGATTCTGTGAAATAAAGAAGTGTCTCTCCACGAGACCCATTTGCTCACTCGCCAACCTGTGACACTTTCCTCTGACTTCCAATGATAACTTCCCTGCACTTAGTTTTCAGGGGGTTCAAAAGTCTATTCCTCCTGAGCTTTTTCCACAACTTCCACAGTCTCTTAGGAAAAAGAGATCTCTATGCACGCACTGACAACTCTGGCCTGAAACCTTTCACGACACAAACTACCGGTGCTCTTCTTCAATGATATCACGAAGTTTCTATACCTCCTGAGCTTTCCCACTCTCACTCTTTCAGAGGGACTTGCACACGTTCCTCATAGCAATAGTTCAACAACTCTCAAGTGTTGAATCCCTTCAACTCTGTGCAACTCCTACAGCAGCAGTATTTCCTTTACTCAGATTCACAACTGAGACTTCTACTTCAGCCTGCACACTTCTTGCACGGCTTCAACAACCCACTTCCACTTCTGGGTGAATGAGAACAAAAGTTAAACTACTGAACCTTCATCAACGCACTCCTTGTGGATGTATTCCACTGCACACTTTGCAGGAATCTCCTGGCTCAGATAGAGAAACAATTGAACCTCATGCTCTCTCCCTTTCAGACTTCAGTTTGAAACATGAAATCATATGCACAGCATATAAAAAGAAAATGCATAATAAGAAAGCAAACATTCATGAGCATAACCTCAATACACAGAGAAAAGAACACAAACCATGATCTTGAATCAAAGCTTCCTTCTATTAATTCAAATGCCTATACATGGGTTTTCTTCAAGCACCATTCTCTGCTTGCTTTGCTTGCTCATACTAATGTTACAATGATACAAGGAGGGTGTCTATATCCGTTTTCCCTCTCGAACTCTAAACTATCAAATCTAGACTTAAAAATCCTATCTACCAGCATTAACTAGATTAAATGCCTCCTATCTACCAAAGGACGAGAGCTTAAAGGCTCAAGGTCCAATACAATATACAATGCGCCTTCATAAATGGCTTCAATAAAAGACTTGCGCTACAATCCCAAAGTATTTTCAAAAATTTTGGGTTTGTTTATCCAGCTGATCTCCGCTTGATGTGCTGGCTCACTTGATGAGTTGGGGATGCTCCTGCATCACCCCTCTTCTAAAAAATCTATGCAATATTTTCTAGGTTAGATAAATTTTGTCAGAAGGTTCGTTCTGATTTTTTCGGAAATGGTGAGGCCATTAAAAAACTTAATAAAAAATGATGTGCAATATCATTAGGGGCCTCAAGAAAGTCAATCTTTTGACTCAATCAAAAAAAACCATAGTGGAGGCTCCATCCCTAATGAGGCTTGACTTTTCACGAGATTTCACTCTTTACACGTTTGCCTCCGATGTATCTTATGCCACTGTGCTAACCCAAAAGAATGTTGAAAATGACGAAGTTCCCATTGCCTTTATGATCTCAACCTTTAAGGGAGCACAACTTAATTATCCAGCTGTAGATCAACAGTATTACGCTATTTTTAAAGCAATAAAACATTTTCAATCATATCTACTGAAATCTAGAACTAAAGTCATTGTTCCTTACTCTGNCAATAGTTCAACAACTCTCAAGTGTTGAATCCCTTCAACTCTGTGCAACTCCTACAGCAGCAGTCTTTGATTTCCTTTACTCAGATTCACAACTGAGACTTCTACTTCAGCCTGCACACTTCTTGCACGGCTTCAACCACCCACTTCCACTTCTGGGTCAATGAGAACAAAAGTTAAACTACTGAACCTTCATCAACGCACTCCTTGCGGATGTATTCGACTGCACACTTTGCAAGAATCTCCTGGCTCAGATAGAGAAACAATTGAACCTCATGCTCTCTTCCTTTCAAACTTTAGTTTGAAACATGAAATCATATGCACAACATATACAAAGAAAATGCATAATAAGAAAGCAAACATTCATGAGCATAACCTCAATACACAGAGAAAACAACACAAACCATGAGCTTGAATCAAAGCTTCCTTCTATTAATTCAAATGCCTATACATGGGTGTTCTTCAAGCACTATTCTCTGCTTGCTTTGCTTGCTCATACTAATGTTACAATGATACAAGGAGGGTGTCTATATCCGTTTTCCCTCTCGAACTCTAAACTATCAAATCTAGACTTAAAAATCCTATCTACCAGCATTAACTAGATTAAATGCCTCCTATCTACCAAAGGACGAGAGCTTAAAGGCTCAAGGTCCAATACAATATACAATGCGCCTTCATAAATGGCTTCAATAAAAGACTTGCACTACAATCCCAAAGTATTTTCAAAAATTTTGGGTTTGTTTATCCAGTTGATCTTCGCTTGATGTGCTGGCTCACTTGATGAGTTGGGGATGCTCCTGCATCACCCCTCTTCTAAAAAATCTATGCAATATTTTCTAGGTTAGATAAATTTTTTCAGAAGGTTCATTCTGAGTTTCTCAGAAATGGTGAGGCCATTAAAAAACTTAATAAAAAATGATGTGCAATATCATTAGGGGCCTCAAGAAAGTCAATCTTTTGACTCAATCAAAAAAACCATAGTGGAGGATCCATCCCTAATGAGGCCTGACTTTTCACGAGATTTCACTCTTTACACGTTTTCCTTCGATGTATCTTATGCCGCTGTGCTAACCCAAAAGAATGTTGAAAATGACGAAGTTCCCATTGCCTTTATGATCTCAACCTTTAAGGGAGCACAACTTAATTATCCAGCTGTAGATCAACAGTCTTACGCTATTTTTAAAGCAATAAAACATTTTCAATCATATCTATTGAAATCTAGAACTAAATTCATTGTTCCTTACTCTGCTGTTAGAAATTTGTTACTACAGAAAGAACTGGGTGAAAAATGGGCAAACTGGGTGACATCCTTACAAGAGTATGACCTCAAGATCACCTTGGCACAAATTGTTAGAGGCCAAGGTCTATGTAAATTAGTCGTTGATTCAGTTGAATAACAACAAAGTCAAACTGATATGTTAATTGAAGATCAACATAATCAAAGTCCAATCTGTTGTGTACAAAATCGTACCAATTCTTGGTATGACGACATTAAGTTCTATCTAACACACGGTTCAACTCCTCGTCACCTTGATCCAAAAAAGAGGAGAGCATTGAGATTAAAGTCTGCACCTTTCTAGCTTGTGAATGGTATTTTATTTCACAAATTTTTTGATGAAATCCTCATGTGTTGTCTAGCAAGAGATGAAGCAAATAAAGTCTCATCTGAGTTGCATGTTGGGGAAGTTGGTGGGAATTTCGGTGGAGACAATACCGCCCACAAAGTATTAAGGGCAGGGTATTATTGGCCNGAGCTTTCCCACTCTCACTCTTTCAGAGGGACTTGCACACGTTCCTCATAGCAATAGTTCAACAACTCTCAAGTGTTGAATCCCTTCAACTCTGTGCAACTCCTACAGCAGCAGTATTTCCTTTACTCAGATTCACAACTGAGACTTCTACTTCAGCCTGCACACTTCTTGCACGGCTTCAACAACCCACTTCCACTTCTGGGTGAATGAGAACAAAAGTTAAACTACTGAACCTTCATCAACGCACTCCTTGTGGATGTATTCCACTGCACACTTTGCAGGAATCTCCTGGCTCAGATAGAGAAACAATTGAACCTCATGCTCTCTCCCTTTCAGACTTCAGTTTGAAACATGAAATCATATGCACAGCATATAAAAAGAAAATGCATAATAAGAAAGCAAACATTCATGAGCATAACCTCAATACACAGAGAAAAGAACACAAACCATGATCTTGAATCAAAGCTTCCTTCTATTAATTCAAATGCCTATACATGGGTTTTCTTCAAGCACCATTCTCTGCTTGCTTTGCTTGCTCATACTAATGTTACAATGATACAAGGAGGGTGTCTATATCTGTTTTCCCTCTCGAACTCTAAACTATCAAATCTAGACTTAAAAATCCTATCTACCAGCATTAACTAGATTAAATGCCTCCTATCTACCAAAGGACGAGAGCTTAAAGGCTCAAGGTCCAATACAATATACAATGCGCCTTCATAAATGGCTTCAATAAAAGACTTGCGCTACAATCCCAAAGTATTTTCAAAAATTTTGGGTTTGTTTATCCAGCTGATCTCCGCTTGATGTGCTGGCTCACTTGATGAGTTGGGGATGCTCCTGCATCACCCCTCTTCTAAAAAATCTATGCAATATTTTCTAGGTTAGATAAATTTTGTCAGAAGGTTCGTTCTGATTTTTTCGGAAATGGTGAGGCCATTAAAAAACTTAATAAAAAATGATGTGCAATATCATTAGGGGCCTCAAGAAAGTCAATCTTTTGACTCAATCAAAAAAAACCATAGTGGAGGCTCCATCCCTAATGAGGCTTGACTTTTCACGAGATTTCACTCTTTACACGTTTGCCTCCGATGTATCTTATGCCACTGTGCTAACCCAAAAGAATGTTGAAAATGACGAAGTTCCCATTGCCTTTATGATCTCAACCTTTAAGGGAGCACAACTTAATTATCCAGCTGTAGATCAACAGTATTACGCTATTTTTAAAGCAATAAAACATTTTCAATCATATCTACTGAAATCTAGAACTAAAGTCATTGTTCCTTACTCTGTTGTTAGAAATTTGTTAGTACAGAAAGAACTGGGTGAAAAATGGGCAAACTGGGTGACATCCTTACAAGAGTATGACCTCAAGATCACCTTGGCACAAATTGTTAGAGGCCAAGGTCTATGTAAATTAGTCGTTGATTCAGTTGAATAACAACAAAGTCAAACTGATATGTTAATTGAAGATCAACATAATCAAAGTCCAATATGTTGTGTACAAAATCGTACCAATTCTTGGTATGACGACATTAAGTTCTATCTAACACACGGTTCATCTCCTCGTCACCTTGATCCAAAAAAGAGGAGGGCATTGAGATTAAAGTCTGCACCTTTCTAGCTTGTGAATGGTATTTTATTTCACAAATTTTTTGATGAAATCCTCATGTGTTGTCTATCAAGAGATGAAGCAAATAAAGTCTCATCTGAGTTGCATGTTGGGGAAGTTGGTGGGAATTTCGGTGGAGACAATACCGCCCACAAAGTATTAAGGGCAGGGTATTATTGTCCCATGCTTTTCAAAGATTCCCATACATTATGCCGCAAATGCGTAATCTATCAAAAGGATTTAGAAAGAGTACAGAAGGCAACATTCCTATTGCAACCTATCTCGATGGATTTCTCTTNGTTCAAAAGGGAGAAAAAAATGCTTCATCTTTAAACAATTGTCAAGGACTGTCGAAGCATCAACTGCTATATTTTCTTAAGAAAAACATAGACTAGTTAAAGATGGTTTTTTGTCAAGAATTGATTTTTGGTTTCAATTTGCATTTGAGAGAAAACACGACTATCATTAAAAACTCTTTATGTTGTCCCTGCTTTTAAGAAAGCAACTCAAGGATTCCTTCCTGTCCTCAAAACATTAGTTTCATCAGTGAACTATTTCAGACCATGATGAAGGTTAGCAAGAAAAAATTAAAAGAGCCGGAAAATAACAAATGTGCCAAAGACTGAAATTTTCAGCATCACCCTGCTCTTCTGAATATCTATAAATTATATCAATAATTCTCACAAGAGTTGTGGGAAGTGTTTGAAAACACGATGAGATACTGAACAAGTATACTGGCAGCGGGTTAATGCATGCATGATGACAATACAAATTCGTCGGGGTACTGAATGGGCCCGCTGGCAGTGAAGCGATGTCAGGTTAAAGAAAATTCTCAGGTAAAATTCTTTTTGATCATAAGCATCCTTCATTATGATTTGAAAATTCTTGGACAGGATAGAAGCTTCAAAGTGGGTTAATTGACATCCATGTCAAGGCTATGGATGTCTGTTGGCAGCAGTGGCCCTGTCAACAACATTGGAGCCATTAACTTAAACATCGTGGCTTTCATTTGTGAAGTCTGTCACCAGATTTCATTTTTGAACGAAAGATATCTTAAGCTGGACCAAGTAATTATTATCAAATATGATCAAATGTCTTTCATTTGTTCTCTGATTTTAAATCATTCAAACATTTCTAACCTAAAATCGTCAGTGATACAGAGATAACTGCTTCTCCCAGCAAGTCGTCATTGTTGGCAGCCCTACATATTTTCAACTTTTTAAGGCATCAAATAATAAATTATGTAGTTGCCTACCTGGGGTCATACGATTATTGTTCTTCATAAGCAATTTTTGAAACTACAAATGTGATCTTTTGGTTATTCCTAGTATTTTCGTTTTCATGCTTCGTTCATGACTAAAAGCATGAACGAAGCATTAAAACCTATGATTGTTTTACCTCTTTATCTAAAGCATATGAAAGGTAGATGGCTCTACAATTTTTGTTAATAAGGATTTTTGTTTCCTACTATAAAGCTCATTTTCTTTGCTGACTCCTCAAATGTGACGCATGCTTTGGGGTTGTTATTTGAATCACCAATGATCCATTTGATTTAAAACATGATATATATTGTATTGGCTCTTGGTCATGCCTATCCTTGTCACTACCTTTTGGTTTATAAAAATTGTTCCTCTCCTGAACTTTAGAAAMCAAACCCACCTTGTTGTGCAATGATAAAGTTTTAATGCACCTGGTCATGGCCTGTACCCTGTGGGAGGTGGCAGTCTGAAAATGATAAGCCCATYACTTCGAGCTAAGTCTAAGGCTTCACATGTACTCCTGGCATTCATTTYAKGAAACACCTTTCATTTGGTATTGAAGAACCTCTATTCATACGCGCTAGGGTATTGATGAGTTTTGGGTCTGAAATATCGCCCTGGTCTTCTCCTAGAAACCTTCCATACTCATTGTGTTTTATTGTCTACCTTTCGAATCCCCATGGCCCCAGTGATCAGGATTGAACCCAATGGCTCTCAAACCCTACTCTTGTGTGATTATGCAAGAAAGGATCTCGAGGGTCAAGGCTGGCTTGTTTTTATTGAGAAATTCTAGTATTTTAACTTGCAAACCACTCAAGAATTTGCCCTTTATTTTGACCGATGTCGAGCCAGGGTAGGAGACATTAAGGTTGTTGTCACAAAGGAATTTTTAGGTCAAGTAACAGGTCTTCCTTTGAGTGGGAATAACTGGTTTAAAAACGCCAAAGTCGAGGAGGTTCCATGGAGCCTGTTCTTCACATCTAGAAAAATCAACTATTGTGATAAAGGTATGCCTATGTCCTTGTTAAAAACCTAGTGGCATAGTTTTCTATCAATTGTAAGACAATTCATGACATGTGAAGGCCACTTTGGTTTTGTTTTTCTATATCACATACGTTTGTTGATGAATTTCATCGGGTTTCAGTTAAACATGCCCTATTACCTATGGAGAATCCTATATAAAATGGCGAAAAGGTATAAGAGACAACGTTTGAATTCAAGCCTATTTCACCACAGTCTGATAAAGATGTTATTGGTACATCAATTGAATTTACAAAATGATGATTGGAATTCCTTCTAAACCCGAAATGGTTTTGCTAACTCCAATACTATAGAGGTTGACAAACCAATGATAGAAGAAACCATAGTCCCTGGTAGAGAAATTCGTTCATCTATAGAGGCCTATGTTACGACCACCCTCAGTGAGCCTATACCTGACCAAAAAGTTGTTGTGCAGATCCATGAACAACACGCCCATCCTAACACCTCTACTAAGAACGCAAACAGGCCTACGTGCAAACCTTTAAATGTGAAATCGATTTAGGTTTTAAAAATGAAAGGGCAGGTAGGTTGATCTCAAGGAAACTAAGAAATAAGCCAAACTCTCATGTGAGCTCTATCAAAATGATCAATATCCATGAGAGCTCCAATTCAAATATCAAGAGGTTCTTGGCCGAAGAAGACCCTCCTTACCTCAAACCAAGTCTCGACCAGGCTTACAATTTCATAGATAATTTTCCACCCTGCCTGAAGCACAGTCAAGGATTTCCAGGTATCAAGTTTGATAAGAAATCCATAGGAAACAGTGGATATGTTCTGGCACATGACTGTGGGTATTCTCAAACGGCTGTCACAAATTCACAATGTGAAATTTGTTTGTTCTGGATTGACAAGTATTATACAGATATACCCATTTTACAATCGCAAATCAAAACCCTCACTATTCAGGTCAACTCACTAATGGATGAAAATCATAGGCTAAAGTACATTGTTCAGAAACAAGGCAAATGTTTAAAAACGACTGGGAACATAATAGTGAAGAATGCCGAGAGTGTAACAGCAGTGGTCAATTTTGACATCTTGTAAATCGAATTGATTTTCCTGTTAAAGGTAAAGATTTGTTTTTATCTTAAATTGTGTTACATCTTTGTTTATGGAATAAATTAGATTTCATTGCTAAAATAATACTAGCTACAAAGTCAGCAGATTCTGTAGCCAGTCTATTCTTATTCGAAATTTAGAAGATATTGGTTAAATGTATATCTGAATCTCTTCATTTCATCCTTTTCTTTCAGGATATCTGGCAGTTGATGGTGACCAAATGATATGAAGCATTTTTGGCTTATTAGCCATATCCATGGCTCATTTTTTTGTGTAAACAGGAACAAACTCTTTTAGTTTTTAGAGATTTAATGTGATATGGAGTGGTTATATTCCCCTCTATTTTTTAATCAGCAGATCATTGTAGAAATTTAATCTTATCTTACAATATAAGACAATTATCTTTTCTAAACCCTTTAAAAACTCGTATTTTTTTGTAATGAAGGAAGCTTAGCCTGGGGCTGAAGGTGGACAATTTATTCAAGAATTTGGACAGAACATATATTTACATTTTGACATTAGCTCTCTGTAAATGTTGTTTTCATTTATGGTTTGTTTATCATGATCAATCAATAGTTGTTGATAGCTTTTGTCTTCACAATTTGTTATGGCATTGGGAAAATTTCTCTAAAATATCTTCCACGTTTTGATGCTTCAGATATTAAAAAGAATGATCATTCGTTCAACCCAAATGATAAGATTTTTATTTAATTTTGTTGAATGATTAAAAGCAT
Organism: Picea glauca; assembly: GCA_000966675.3. Lineage (NCBI taxonomy): Eukaryota > Viridiplantae > Streptophyta > Pinopsida > Pinales > Pinaceae > Picea > Picea glauca. The sequence goes on from JZKD02S1912843.1 coordinate 13,756, forward strand.
GTTGTTACAGTTATATTTATCTTAAATGTAATTGCTCACAATCACAAATATCACAACAATTAATTGCATCTCATCTTCCTGTCATTAAAATTTAACAGTTAGTATATTGTTTTGCATTTATTCTAAACAATTTCAAGGTTCATTGCAGGTTTATCTCTTGGACAGGTTGGCTAGATATTGTATGATCATATAGATGTTGGATTCATGTTGA
>JZKD02S1912854.1:10522-22250 GCA_000966675.3 Picea glauca
TTTGTTATGTTCAACATTAAAATTTATACACATTTTTTAAGTCAACATAAAACTAATACGAAAGTCAATGCTAACTCATTGTTATATACTACCTCTGTGCCGTAGTATAATAAGAAAACCTCTCATTGAAATTATATAAGCAAGGTTGTGATATTAGGAAAAGCATACTTAAATTTAAATGCGATTTACCTTTTCCATTATTGTTAAACAAAAATCTAAGCTATTAACCTCGCAACAACATAGTGGGTAGGTTGTGCCATCCCAAAACTATTAATCCATTAGCTCGATTCTTTAAACACATGTTTAATCTATTTGAAAGAAAAATGTTTACATAAGTAGTTTCATTGGCCAATATTGCCTTGATTATGAAGATGAGATATTTATCCAAAGAAAATTAACATGTAAAATTAATGGTATATGATTTAATAATAATTCATTGACTAATTAGTAAAGTTTTTGCTTTTGTAGGGAAAAATTATAAGATTCAAATATATTTTCTTCCATATTAAAATGGGTGTTTATATAATTTAATACATAGTTACATCAATCCTTGAAAGGGGTGTTAGGGAAGAAGGGGAAGATTAGGTCATGTGTACTTACCAAAGGATAGGCACCAATGACATAGACTCGAGATGTTCAAATGGGGCCATACAAAAGGAATAAAAAGAATTCTTGAACCATCACGACTCAACCTCTCTACCATGAAATTGAACTATCATGTCCTATTAAAATAGCTCCACTCACTTAACAAATTATGGCAGAGACGATAAACATCACGAAGAAGAACAAAGTTGAAAGGATGAACACTCAATGATCAAAATGGACTAGGTACTTAGACCCAGAAAAAATCTCCACTTAACTCTCTAAAAAGAAAAATCCATGGAACTAATAGGTAAAAGTGTAAGGGACATAGTTCCTTTTTTTTTAAACCAAAACTAGGAAATATTATATTAAAAAAAAAAGGTTGTAGCATAGCTAGACGACAAACATACAAGTACTATTGTCCTTAAATTTCATACAACACTGGAAACTCTCATATGCCACATAAGAGAGCTTGCAAAGGTCCACAGTTATTGCATCCCATTAATCATTGCAAGTAAACAGGTTGTTGGTTTTCCTGGTTTGGGTTTCGAGGGTAAAAATCTTTGTGTAATGTGTGTGTGCCATTGTATATTTTATGTTTTTCTTAAGAATTTATTTGCAGTAATTTATTGTACAAGGTTAAAATCTACATAGTTGTCTAATATCTATGTCTTGTAACATTTGATGTATTGTCTCCTCCTCCTTAAGATCTACTTGGACATAATTATTTGGCATCTTGTGATTTGAGGTTGTAGAGTTAGAATATTTAATAAGGTTGATGACCATGTTCCTTCACATATTACATTATGATTCCAAGACAACTATTCTCTACTTTTGTTGAAATATAGCATTCATAATTTGCATTTTCTGAAGTGCATTGATGTTCATTTTGATGAACCTTGGAGGTCACCCAGAAAAGAAAGGTTCAATTGCATTGAATGGACTCTTCATGCCTTTGAAGAAACCTTCAAATCTTCTAATCTTCCATGTAATCCATTAATGCTACATCTAGAACATAGGTGGTTGAAGCTAACAAAGTTGTGAAATTCAAGATGGAACCATTGTGTCCCATAAGATCCCTAGATATAACACACGGGAGATGCTCCTTGCACCACAATTTGAACAACAACACTAACAATATGCTAGAATTCCATAGATTTCTAGAACCAAAATTAAATAGACAAATGCATCCAAATCTCGATAAAATTGGTGAAACATATCCCGACAGTTTAGAAACCAGAGCATCGAGTGACGGGGAGTAATTACAAGTAAAACTCAGAGAGCTAGAGAAATGAGTATCGAGAAAGAACTAAGGAAAAATTGCTAGGAGAAAAATATGTAGAAAGACCACATTCTAAGCCATAATTAGAGTACAATGACAATTCCAAGAAGCAGAACCCAAACAAATTCTGAGAACTAAAGCACAATAATAACTAACCACTGAAAACGCCCTAATGTTGAATCCTTTAGACAAAAAATCCAATATACCAACCAAAGACCAAGGTAAACTCTTACTAGGTAAAGTCCAAGTTGAATGGCCTTGCTCTAAAACTCGTTGCGAAATTGTTCCCTGCACTACTTCATTATCCCACCTTGCCGACGATAAACCTTGATGAAGGATTTAATAAATATGTGTAAGATACCCAACCACCACTGTGCTTGTTGCGATGGTGGGATACCTGGAAATTTCTTCCAATTTCACCATAATTACATAGGTCTCATACCAATCTATTCTATGTTGTGTTATATGAAGGTATGTGCATGCAAAATTGACAAGCATGCTCATGCACAACTCATGAAAACATTCAAAATCACACATGCATAATATTTCCTAAACATAATAACAAATAACATATAAAATACACAACATAAACATCATAATCAAGTCAATAACTATAATACCTATCATTAATGAAGAATTGCACAATTGGTTGCAAACGTGAGACATTCCTCCTAGCCACGAGCATTGTTGCACCAATTCTTTCTACAACATGCCACACATGAGGCAAGGCTACGAGTTCACAAGGACAAATGAGCTCCTAACACTGGCTAGAGTCCCCTGACTTGGGCTTGCAACCCAACAATTTCACATGTACATGACTCCTATAACCATTCCAACCACCCATCTCTCTTCCCCACTCTACATAACCCAAGAAATGGGATCCCCTTCTTTACCATATAGTCCCTCATGCAATTCTCATCCCCTTTAAGGCTCTAGCACAAACTATCTAGGAATCTAAATCCCACAGGCTTCAGGAATTCTAGATGTACTTGGAGTCTTCAACAACAACATTCACTCATCTTAATGGGAAAATCTCCTAACATAATTCACATGCATTCTCAAATTGGCCTCTATTATAAGCTTAGCTCCATCCACACTATAGTTTAAATCATGCTTGAATGATGGTCGGTGTTGACACAAAGTTTAATTTCTTACCCTTTAAACCCAAAATTTCGCTATTTCCTAGCCATGGAGCCACCCTTAGTCCTAAAAAGGAGTCAATAGTCTTTCGATTTTTTCGGGTTTCGGGATTCGGCGTTTCATGAGGTATGATTTTTAGTTGGCAACTCCAAAGTCTCAGTGCCGAAATCCATAAAAGGCTTTTTATTAAAAGTAATAAAAAAAGAAAAAAGAAAAAATGAGTGTTATAAGTCCCGACACGTGTTTCACAAATTACCCTTTAGTCATGATTAATTAAACTCTTAAACACAATCAACAATTCATTAATCTTTCACGATTCGGGTTTTCTTGTATCAAAGTGCATTCAAAATGTCGACCCTCGAAAGCTCGATCCCCGTTTTTTTCTGAAAAACAAGAAATTAATTACTAATCTCGATTAATTAAAGTATTAATACAAGTGATTAGCACCTAAATTAATCCCATCGTGATTTCGCGATTCAGGGTTTGCTTATGACATACCTCTTGGGTACAGGATCCCCGAAATTTCAAAATGCGAAATCGCGAATTTTTAACAAAGCCTAAAACTAAATTAATTTAGTTTAAAACGGGATTAATAATGGCCAAACTACTCTTCGTGTTTCGCATTTCGGGATTTGTTGAAAGCAGTCCTTTCGAAACTCCAGTTTGAAATCGCAGATATGCGGCAGTATTAATAACGGATAAATGGAGATATTTTTGACATGAAGGCATATCTCCAGGCATATCTTGCTCATTAAAACATTAATTCCTTATCGCATGTGTCAGTACACCCATTGTACAACAAGATAAAGGTTAATAAACATTCTGTAGTTTGAATTTCATTCTTGTTTTTTACAATAGGGAGTGAGTTGCATTTATCCAGGCTTATATATTTTTCCTCTGCAAACAGGTCTTCAATTTAGCGCGAACATTATGGCACCTAGAAAGGCACCTAAGAAAAGTGAAGAAGCAGCTGAAAGCTCAAGCCCGGAAGGAGACGTCATATCTAATACTACACTGCATGCCATTGATTCCATCAAATCCTGGAGGAAAATTTTTGAAACCTTGGACTACGAAATCAAGAATTTTGCCGATGATTCTGAAAACAAACTCTGGGACATAGCAGAGTCTGAACTTCATAAAGTAGCTACGTGCCCATGACTCGTGACATACAACAATATGATCAGTTGGGATTTAGAGAGGACATACATGCAGACGAGAAGCATTTTGGATAGTCGAGGGGTCGTCGTCGGCTCTTTCAGACCGAAGCATATACAAGTAATGTACAAATTGTCTCCCAATTCTAAGTATATTTATAATAAAGAGTTTGTAAGTGAATTTCAAAGGAAAGAATGCACAGAGGTAGATCAAACATACCCTGGCATAATCAAAGACTGGTGGAGACACCCAACAAAATTCAAGGCCGATACCCATAACGTTTATGCCATGACCTCATTAAATGGGTACATGGTCTATGTGGCTATGATGCTATGTAGACTTTTGGGGAAGAAAAGTCCTACCCATTTCCCTGCAGAATGGGTGCCCCTTTTACATGAAGCAGCCGAAGGCTATAGTTTCAATTAGAACAAGATTCTACCAGATAACCTAGCTAAGGAGGTTATAGAGTATCAAACCGCGAGATCTAGTGGCCGACCAGTAGCCTTCTACATGTCCACATACATTATGGATGCTATATGTTTCACGACTCCTTTCCCTTTGATGAATTGGAGTTGGAACCCAACCTGCACTGAACTTATTCATGAATATCATTCTAAGTTGTGGGAAGAAAATGCTAAGGATTCTTTCTACGAAATATGTCATTTCGTGGTGATATCGGTGCATCATATGTTGTATGGCTGTGCACCACCCCGTATTTTAGAGTCGGTCATAGGAAACCTCAAGGCAGTTGTTGATTGGTTTATTGAGGAGAATTTCTCCTATATCAGGGTTTTCGGATGTCTGATCCCTCCTCATGCACTTCTGAAATTCCTCCCTGACAGACTGGTGTGCAGGGAGGTAGCTCATCAAATAATAACAGGCGGCATTGGGATAGAATTAAAGACAACTCAGAAGAAGTTATGGTCGGTTTTCCTGGTACAGATTGGGAAGTTTTCGTTGCTTAACTTAGGTCATTCCAAGGTTGAAGCTGCAGCTCTAGAGGAGGTCAAGTTGGTGGATCTCGAACACATGAAACACGACCCTTATCAAATAGTGGGAAATCACATGGCTCATTGTGGCATGAAAGCGTATGAACATGAGGAATCCCCTCGCGATGACATTTTCAAAGGGGCCAAAACCTATGAGGAGGTGTTAGACAGGGTACAAACATTACCATCCGACTTGCAAACCAGTTTTCTAACCTTCCAGAGACACAGATGAAGTGGTTTTCCCAAGGTATTACAGGGAGAAGCAACAACCCCTACTCCAGAACAAGAAAACACTCCCCCAGGTTTTGGACAAAAAGCGCAGGATAAAGCAGACACTGAGGAAAATCCACAGGGGGGCGAGGGATCTTCACAAAACAAAGAAGTCCCGGAGATAGAGAATCCAGGAGAAAAAATAGAAAGAAGGTTTGGGACACCTCCTAAGTCCAGTCAATCTACTCCCCCTTCACCATCTACTATTCATGTTGATACCCCCAAGACAACAGGGGAAACATAATCCACTGAGTTGGGTAATCCCATTGCTTCCTTGACCCCCTTACAGTCTACTTTTGGACTCCCTTAGATAGGAGTCATATATGCTAGTGACCTCGCCCCTGTTTCTATAGAAGAAATACCTCCCTCTGATTACTTTTTCAGTAAAAAGAGGAAGGTTGTATTAAAGCAGGAGATGTATATGAGAGAAGGTGGTATGGTAAGGAAACACAGGGTGCTAGTAGATGAGTAGAACTTGGAAGAGGAATATTTCGCTACAGAGGTAGCGGGCTCCATGGGAGCTCTAGCAACAACAAATCTATTCACTGTTGACAATATGAGAACAAGGTTGAAACAGAGTAACCACAGGATAGTCCAGTTGCAAAACCAACTAAAAGATACCGAGAAAAATGTCAAAGAAGAAATAAATAAAGGTCTGGATCAAGCTAGGGTTGTTGACAAACAGGAAATTCAATTGCTTAAGTCAAGTCTAGACAAGATGAACCAGACTATCCAAACATAGGTTATTCAGCAAGAAGAATTGGTAATACAATGACATGATAAATTAAATTCAATGAAAGGCCAGGTTATAGATTTGAAAGTTTTTTAGGATCGGTCACTAGAAATACATACGAAGATAGAAGCCGAGCAACAAAGATTAATCTCCAAAGTAGAGATTATTCTGAATTATTTTCAAGAAGTAAGCAATGCTTTTGATAATATTATTTTTAAAGAAAAAGAAGCTAAAGCAGCAAGGGCCACTTTCCAAAGGGCAGTTGTATGTTCAGAAAACGAAGAGGTATTGAAAACTCCAAAGCTATCTGTCACAAAGCAGATCAGAGGCGATATTCTTCTCAAAGTATGGGAGGCCAATATAGCAGAAAACAAGAGAATAGCCAAGGAAATCAAAGATGATTGTGAAGAAATCTTTGATTTGGTGGACAAGGGATCATTAGGTATTGGAAGATACAATTGCACTGAGCAATTAGGATAGATAAACATTGTAAGACACCAGTTGAATTTCAAAGAGGGTTTGAATGAAATTCAGATGGAAATTTCACAATTAAAGGAAATTGATGTTACCCTAATAAACAGGTGGTTGGTGAAGCCAAACTCAAAATTGCAATCAATTAAGTTTGTTGGTAAGGGGATTGAAGACCAGCTTCCAAAAATTCAAAGAAAATTTTATCTATTCGAAGTGAAGGATTTTCCAGAGCCTCCCAAAAATTTTGTACACTTTCTGGAAAAATGTATTGAATGTATTGGGTCGAAAGAAGGAGATACTTCAATAAAACAATGAAGTATCATTTTGAAATCTTATATTATCAGGACGACAGAAAAATAAAAGATAACCATGCAAACAGTTGAGGTTTGCATTTTTGTAACTGTTTGCCCCTAGGAGTTAGGAAATCACCAACCATCAATGTATTGGTGATATGGTATAAGTATAATTTCAGGAGACTGAAACGGGGGTTTTGTTGGGTGCATTGTAAAGAAGAATTTGAAGATATTTTTGAATTAATACAAATACAGATTGAAGATTCCAGATCTGGTCAAGTTTGAGTTATGTGCTTCTCTGTTGTTTCATATTTTTCACATGTCTCTTTGATGAATGCTTAACTGCAATTTAGTACAACCTCTATTGTGGTGATTAATTATCCTTGCAATTTAATCGATTACAGTTTTTCCTCTGTATTGGCTATCAACAAGTACAAGACCTGTAAATGTTTTAGATTTCAATATCATATGCTTCGTTAAGAGTTTTTCCTAACTATTTTATTCCTCTGTCACAAAGTGAGATTCCTCTTTAATTGATGCCTCACCTTGTTTGACAGCTTTATGTTTTCTTTTCATTTCATGCATATTCACTTTTCAAAATTTAACTCAGATACCGGAAATGACCTTTAGTTTCGTCATACTATTAATTCAAGGTTTTGGAATTCTTCTTACATGTTTTAAAACAAAAATAGCAAACCCTAAAAGAAAACACCAGAATTTATCTTCTCGGTCTGTATCCCTCATGACTGTACCAGTTACAAGACAACCCAATATCGAGCCTGGACTATCAGATCAAACGAGCATTGCCTTAAATTTATTTAACACCATCTTACAAACAACAAATAACCGGGTTTAGTTAGAACGTTCATGGGCAACAATTGAAAGGGATATTAGTATCCAGGAAAACTGGGAAGCTAGACAGAGACAATTAAGAAACCAACGATACCCCTTTTTTGTATAACTGACTTTTCTATCCTTGACTTTCTCTATCTTTTTGGATGCCTTGAAGGTATACTTTAGAGCCTTAAAGTATAAACTCAGGAACAACATCTTTTTGGTGTCGTTGCTGGGGAACGAAGAAACAAAGCTTTTTCCCTGGGAAGAACGACAATGACACTTTCCTTCTTTGATAGTGAACAAAGATTGAAAACCTTCTAAGGCTACCTTTATCTTTCACTTGGCGACTCCACGATAAACAAACTGGCTTTAAAATGAAAGAACACTAGGAAAAACCCAGACGACAAACAGACTCCACCTGTTCCCGATCCAGAAAAAATTTTAAAATCAAGAAGATATCTTAAACAGACTGTATCATCGACAAATAAGTTTTATCAACTTAAAATTACAGAGTCGATTACTAGAGGTCAATTTGAATGATCAAATACCCCACCTCCTTGCGGAGAATTACTTGTCGATAGGATTGTAACCCTTGAGTCTGGTTTGGTCTCGCCTGATTTTAAAACTGAGATTTTCCCAACAGTTTCTTTCACCAATAGAGGTAAAAGATATGCCTCACTTCCCACTTTGATTGACACCTCTTCACTTCACGAAGTTCATTTTCCTATCTCTCAGAGCTCCTATGATCATCCTATTTTTCTTGACATGACTCCTGTTGGTTCTCCTGTATATTCACCATGTGAGTCTGAAGAAACTAGTCCACTTTTCCCTAGTTCCCCTTCCTCAAGTTTCATGTCCCTTGATAACCAATTTCCTAAAACCCTTCCTTATAGTCTCCAAGCATCAACCTCTAAATCATCAATGGTTGCGGCTTGAGGAGGCACTGTTGGAGGTGGTGCTGGAGGAGGAGGAGCAGGCGTCCAAGTACCACCCCCTCGAATCTTTGCAAAGGTGGCTACCAGATATGCTCCTTTGGTCCTCCGAGTTCCCCTCCATGACTTACCTGAAAACTACATGAAGAATCTACCGAAATTCACAGGAGAGGGTGATTTGACTGCAACCAAACACATCAATTTCTTTGACCAATTCGCTAACATCCTTGGACTCGAACATGAAGATGTCTACTCGAGACTCTTGGTTCAGACTTTTGAAGGTTGGGTAAGAACGTGGTTCCAAGGTCTAGCAGCAGGATCTATACCGTCATATGAGGAACTTGAAAATGCTTTTATTAGACAGTGGGGGGGGGAGGAAAGACCATCTCTATTATCTAACTGAATTTGGGGCTCTAAGAAAGAAAAACTCTGAATCAGTTCTCGAGTTTAACCAAAGGTTTAATAAACTATATAATAAAATTCTAGTCGAGGTCAAACCCTCCCAACCCGCAACGAAAGTAACCTTCGCTGGAGCTTTTGACCCTGATTTCGCCCTCTTATTGAGGGATAGGAGATCAGTAGACCTCACTAAAATGCAAGATGATGCCTTAGAAATTGAATCAAAGATGATGGCATCAGGAAAGCTGAAAACCAAATTTGATACTGGAAACAAAGAAACTAGAAGATACAGAGAACAAGGGGGACCCTCTGGATCACGAAGATCTTCGAAAGACAAAATGGACGACATGGCTAGAATAATCAAAGAGTTGTCAAATAAGATCTCAAGAATGGAACTAGATCAAGCGAAGAATGAGCATTTTCCCAGAAAGGATTTCAAAAGGAATCCTAACCCTCAAAATCCACCAAGAAAAATTAAGAATGAGGATCAAAAAATCCAAACCCCCTTCAAAAGCGAAAATTTTATAGGAGGAGAAGATGTGGAAGATTTTGAGGAACTAGAAGAAGACATAAATAATCTTGGCGATGACTGCCTACAACCTTTTTAAACGAGGAAAGATTATGAAAAATATGCAACCTATCAGGGAATCACAAACGATATATTGGCCGAACTCCACCAAAAGTAGAATCTAAGGCCTAGAAATAAGAGCCTCACAACTCCCCAATGAAAAATATTTTGCCGAGGGGTGAAACAGACGAGTCAATTTCAAAAAACGTTGAAAAACAGACTATAATAACTAAGACCGCTGACACACAACCTACCAAGACAAAGTCAGCAGATACACCAGTCGTAAACACACAGAAAGTAGAGGTTCCTGCAACTGAAACGAAAACCTCACAACAAAGGATATTTGTAAAGAAGGGGTTAGAAACCCAAACCATGGAGATCGACAAAACAATAGGAAGTTTTAATCTGGAAAATGAAATAAATAAAATCAAAATCCCTAAACCCCTTGTCGAACTGGCAAAAAATCCAATTTACAGAAAACAAATCGCTAAATTAATCAGTTTTTCAGAAAACGAAAGCCAAGCTGATGTTATAAATTTAGAAGATGACAAGGCTAACATAATTTTTAGCCCACATTTCGAAGGTGCCAAAGACACCATTGCCCCTTTCTATATCACTCTGACTGTGCACGATCACTTGGTCCATAATTGCATGTTAGATTATGGAGCCTCTCACAATGTAATGCCTAAAGCCTTTGTGGATAGACTTGGTCTTGAAATCACTAGACCTTATGGAGATTTATATTCATTTGATTCAAGCAAATTTAAGTGTATAGGCATGATAAAAGATTTAGTCATTAATCTTGTACATATTCCTACGAAAGGCATTCTAATGGATGTGGTTGTCGTTGATATACCCCCGAACTATGGCATGCTATTCTCCAAGTCTTGGGGCGCTAAACTTGGAGGATCCCTCCAACTCGACATGACGTATGCCACGATCCCGATTTTTGGAGGACAATTCACGCGCTTGTACAAAGAAACCAGGTTAGCATTCACGGTAAGTGACCCGCATAACCCAAATAACTACCCTATTTATATTGTTGATCAAGATTTAAGGAATTGTATTTTATCTATCGATGACAATATTGATGTATGTATAGAGGAAAGTTGTACAGAAAATAAAAAAAGAAAAAGAACAAATAAAAAAGGGTGTATATAGCATTGGTGTTTGGAAAATGTTTTTTGATGGTGCCTCATCTTATTTTGGGGCAGGAGCTGGGGTGCTTTTTGTGGCACATGGTGACAAATTCATTATCCCTTTCTCTTATAGGTTACAGTGGAACATTGACCACACTAATAATGTATGCGAGTATGAAGTCGTAGTGTTAGGATTGGAAGATGGTAGGAGAATGAAAATTAAAAACTTGGAAGTCTTTGGCGATGCAGAGCTAATCGTGAAATAGGTAAATCGTCAATACCAGGCCAAACATCCTAGGTTAAGGTCTTATCGAAATTGTGTTTGGGATCTGATCGAAAACTTTTTCTCCTCTGTTAATATTCATTATATTCCAAGAGCACAAAATCAATAGGCGGGTGCATTAGCCAAAGCAGCTTCAACGTTCATACCTCCCACTACTTTCAAACTAAAATACCATATACTAATGAGACATAGGCCTTCCATACTGAATAACATACAACATTAGCAAGATTTTGAGGACGATGAACAACTCTGAAAGTTTTTATAGATAGTAGATGACTTGGTCGAAACACATGCCGACCAAGAAAACCAGAATGACCCTATTTGTATCATGCAGGAGGGTGAAGACCCCCAAGAGTTCCAAGATAAAATCGTTAACCACCGGATGCTTGTTTTAAAAAATAATCAGATACCCAAGGGTTTGATCCCCTTAGAAAGGCTATTTAATCATGATGACATCCCTTTGAAGTCTACCTTGCAACCTTAGCCAGAGGAGGTCAAGGATTGCGATATAGGTACCAAAGAAAATCCTAGGTTGGTGAAATTATCCAAATATCTGTCTCCGGAAATCAAAAGTAAGTATGTTGGGTTGCTTAGAAAATATAAAGACGTTTTCGCTTGGTCTTATGATGAATTGAGAATTTATGAAACTACTATA
>JZKD02S1912854.1:35569-54803 GCA_000966675.3 Picea glauca
TTATCCATTACCTAAGATGGATCATGTTTTAGAAAAAGTAGTTGGAGCTAACATAATGTCTATGATTGATGGTTTTTCAGGTTACAATCAAATTGCAGTACATCAAGATGACAAAGAAAAAACCTGCATTCACTACCCCTTGGGGTACCTTTATGTATGACAAAATTCCTTTTGGTTTAATGAATGCAGGGGCAACTTTCCAACGAGCCATGGATATCGCTTTCGTGGGTGAAAGGGATAAGTTCATCGTTATCTATCTTGATGACCTGACTTTTTTCTCTAAATCTGATGCAGAACATCTAACACACCTCAAACAATCTTTCGAGAAATGTCGCAAATTTGGTTTGTCACTTAATCCCAAGAAATCCCATTTCGCAATGCAAGAAGGTAAACTCTTGGGTCATATCGTGTCTAGATATGGAATCAAAATCGATCCCAAAAGGGTCGAGGCGATAGATACCATAAATATTCCTAGAAACGTAAAAGAAATTTAGTCTTTTTTAGGAAAAATAAACTTCTTGAGAAGATTCATCCCTAACTTTGTCGAAATTGTAAAATTGATTACATATATGCTTAAAAGGAACAGTGAGGTGAAGTGGACAAATGAAGCCAAAGCGTCGCTTCAAAATATCAAGAAATTAATAAGTGAAGCACCAGTCCTGGCAAGCCTGGATTACACAAAAGAGTTTTTGATTTTTTCTTTTTCCTATGAACATACAATCGCAATTGTATTGTTACAGAAAAATGAGGAGGGTTTTGAGTGGCCTATTGCATTTTTTAGTAGAAGTCTCAGAGACGTTGAGATGAAATATGGCATATTGGAAAAACAAGCTTATGCAATGGTAAAACCTCTCAAGGCTTTCAGAACCTATGTATTGCACTCAAAGATCATTGCTTACATGTCGTCAAGCTTCGTTAAAGATATCCTGGTGCATCCAGACAACGACGGAAGAAGAGGTAGGTGGTTGGCTAAAATTCAGGAGTTCGACTTGGAAGTCAAACCAACTAAAATTATCAAAGGTCAAGGTTTGGCCAAATTGCTAGCCGAATCAAATTTAAAAGTACTTGGGATAAATCAGTTGCAAGAGAACGAGGGATTTCTAGAAATAGATTAGCTTGACGTCACTGCACCCACAATTGAGATTCAAGACAAGTTCTATTCTTCAGTCTGGTATCACGATATTGTTTCTTACCTACTGACCCTTTAATGTCCTAGTGATTTAACCCCATCTAAAACTAGGAGACTGAAGTTACACGCTGTAAAATATTGTACCATAGATGGTAAATTGTATTGGAAAGACCCCCTGGGTTTCCTTCTGAGTTGCTTAGTTGAGGTCGAAACACTAAGGGTTATAGACGAATTCCATGTGGGAGTGTAGGGAGGGCACCATGCTTGGCGGGAAACGACTTATAAAATCTTAAGAGCCGGGTATTACTGGCCTAAATTATTCACAGATGTAAACACTAAAGTCTGAACTTGTACTCCTTGTTAGTTGTTTACAGGCAAATATAAAGTCTCAGCTTTACCTTTAGTTCTGGTTAAAAACGAAGCTCCATTTCAACAATGGGGTCTTGATTTCATTGGAGAAATTCATCCACACTCCAACGCACAATACAAGTGGATTCTAACTGCTATACATTGTTTCACTAAATGGGTGGAGGCTATTCCCATGAGAAGTGCAACTGACTCAGTAGTAATCTGTTTCCTACAAGAAAATATTCAATCGATGTTTGGTTGTCCCCGAAAGATAGTCACTAATAATGCGCAAGCATGTAAGTCAATGGCCATGATAAGATTTTTCCAAAACTACAACATCATACTAGGACACTCCATAGCTTACTATCCACAGGGTAATGGTCTAGCTGAATCATCCAATAAAAGTCTGATTACCATGATAAAAAAGGTTTTGACTGAAAACAAAAAAGCATGGCATATCCATTTAAAATATGCTCTATGGGCTAATAGGATAAGTACCAAAAGATCAATTGGGACTTCCCCTTTTCAGATGGTATATGGCATTGACGTCATTTTACCAATAAATCTTGTTATGCCCGTAATGAAACTTTGGCAAGATTCAAATGAAGAACCCAATGACGTTACCAGGAGGATAAACTAGTTGGTTGAAGTTCAACAAAATAGGGCCGAAGTAAATGAAAGGTTACAAAGATATCAAGATAACATGAAGGCCTTATTCGATCAAAAAGATAAAGATAGAGATTTCCTCCCTGGCAATCTGGTCCTGAAATAGGAAGCCAGGAAAGAAGGCGCTTGTAAACATGGCAAGTTTGATCCGATCTGGTCCGGCCCATATAAGATTTCAACTTCTGAGGGAAAAAATGTTTTTTCATTAAAAAATCTCAATGGAGACATTCTCAACGCCCCTGTAAATGGGAGACACTTTAAACACTTCATGTAGTAATGTGTTTCTGAACTCTCATTGTACATACCGGTTTGTTTTCATGCTTACTTTATAGTTCCATTTCTTTCGGTAAGTTTTTTATTTTAAGATCTAAAAAAAAATATAATAATAATAATAATAATAATTTTAATTTTGATTCATGAGATTTCCTGATAATTAGTATGCTATTTATTTCGCAAGAAAGTTGCTAATGAACCAAGAGACTAAAGATGTTAAAAGGGTGACAGGCACAAATATATGTATTAAATATCTTCCAATGAAAAAGGTAATAAATTAATAGGCTTTTTGGCTGGCAACGTAGGAGTTACCAAGGTATGAGATTCTGCTCTGAAAATTCAGGCTAAATTACCCTAAAAGATACAAATGAATAAATCATTAGTTCAATTGATGCTAATATTATCACTTAGATTTCCATATAAGGAAGTGAAAAAGAAAAGGGGGGACTTACGGAAAAGTTATAAAATCTAACTAAGAAAATCTTTAAGAACGATCATGTGTGCAGTAGTTTTTTTGAAGCCCGTTACCTTCCCCTTAGTCATGGTAAAGCTTGCTTCTCGCATGACCCTGGAAGTTTTATCATAAGTTCTTTGAGAAAAGAAAGGTCTCACTTTGGTTCTGCAAATTCTCAAACAATTCTTCAAAAACAAGAATAGGTTGAGTTTATAGTTCTTTAACTTTAGTTGAACCAAAAGTATGTCTATGTTAATCCTAACCTTATTAGCCTTCCTCACATGAATAAACTGATTGGTTTTGCTCAAGGAAATTCCTTAAAAAGATGTCAAGAAGTTTCCCTTAAGAATTTCCCTGAAGCTAATGATGTTTGAAGGCAAGAGAGAAGATTAGCCCAGAGCTATTTAAGTGAGTTGATAGGCCTCTGTTGTTAAAAAATTCAAGCAGATATCTTCTCGAGTATATTACATACTAATTGATTGCCCCCACTTCATATTAAAAAGTATATACAGATAGATGGTGAAAGGAAATTCAATATTGATTGCCCCCATCTGGTCCAAAGGGATGAAGAAAGGAAATTCATTATATTGATTGCCCTCATCTCAACATTTATATGCTGAAAACAATGAAGTGGTGAAAGGAAATTCAATATGGGAAGTCTGATAACTTCACCGGGGTACTGAACAGGCTCGCTGGAAATGAAGCAATATCCTTATATCTAATAAGGCTGTTATACATGAATTACAAGATGCCATGGTAACTTTTCTTCTTTCAGCTGGATTCACATTATAGGTTTCTAGGATCCCCTAATTTGACACATTGAAATTACTTTACCTTGATGCGAACGGAATCAGGTGACACCTGGTAGAATGGTTAATTTGGTTTTGATTATCTTACATAGATCTGAGGTCAGTTTTAGAAAAGGAAATCTATTAAGAACCTAACTCGAGATCATCGGATGTTTTATTTTTGAAGATTTTCAAAGTCAAATGTAGAGATCCTAAAATCCTGTTTTGATTTTTTCTCCTGGTCTGTTTCGCAAAGTTGAATTATTGACCCCAATTACCCAATGAATGCACTTGGTCTACATGTTCTTCTCATCCCACAAGGAAACGAGATCCCTAGATGGAGCTGAATGTTGACACGAAGTTTAATTTTTTACCCTTTAAACCCGAAATTTCTCTTTTTGCTAGCCATGGAGCCGCCCTTTGTCCTAAAAAGGAGTCATCAGTCTTTCGATTTTTTTGGGTTTCCGGATTCGACTTTTCACGAGGTATGATTTTTAGAGAATAATAATACATTTTGAACTATACACTTTCGATGAAATGGTTTCACAATTGTTTACTCTAATACAATTTTTATGCATAGATGATTTTAGGGGCTAAATTTTGCAAATGGGCTAATTTTCCATGGTTTTTCCCCAAAAAAACTTCGCTAATTTTCATTTTTTTTTTTTTTAAACGATTCACCCAATTTCCATAGAATAAAATAATTTTACCTTAAAAATCGCCAAAAAATTATAGAAACTATATAAAATCCTTAGAAATTTGAACATTTTTACAAAACCATCGCCAAACATTTTAAATTTTGCATATTAATGACTAGTAAGATTATCCCAAGGTTTCGTTGATTAAGATCGCAGGGAATCGCAACACAACGATCAGGCGGAGATTTGAGGCTGAGGCCTGGCACCCTTGGGGAATCTCCAAATCTGAGGCGAACAATTCGATCCAGCCCCCTGCTGTGACTCAGGATCCTGGCGTTGTGACTCGGGATCAAGGCCCCCCTGAGATCCGATCTGGTGCCCAAAGGGACCCTCGTTCCTCTCTTGATCTAGTCCCCACTCTGTGGGGTTCGAAACCCTACTTGGATTGAGATGAGCTCTTCTGGAGGTAGTAAGCTACCGCCTCCCCCTCCAACCTCCACCGATGAAGCAACTTTTAGAAAACTAATAATTGCCCAAGGGAAGAAGAAAGTAGACGAAGCTATCTCTAAATTCATTAGAAAGTTAGAAGAGGTTCCAGTTATCGCTTTGCCTCCAGATCAACCCATGAGTGTGGCCGTCTCACTAGCAGACCGGGATTTAGTAGGACAATTCAGAGGGATTTGGCCCTCTCCCCGAACAACTGAAAACTAGATTCAAAAAAATTGGAGACCGCTGATCTCAAATAGTGTCACCAGCTATGCAGTTAGAAGAGGGTTATTCTTGTTTGAATTCATCTCCAAAGACGACCGAGACTTGATTTTTAGGAGTGGGCCTTACTTCATGGGACCACAAGGGCTCTACTTAAATCGTTGGACCCCTGACTTCAATCCAGAAGTGGATATTCCAAAGGCAATGTCGGTTTGGGTTCGCCTACCCAACTTGCCGATTCATTGTTGGAACACCTCCTCCCTACAAACCATAGGTAAAAAGCTTGGTACATTTATTGATAAAGCTGATCCAAAAGGACAACACTCTTGCGCTCAGTTCTGCGTAAAAGTAGATCTAGAAGCTGGACTACCTGAAGCAATCAAGTTAGCCATCAGGGATTGGCAACATTATAAAAAATTGGACTAGGAGCAACTACCATTTAAGTGACGAAGCTACCACGAATATGGGCATTTCCAAAAGCATTGCCCCAAAACCCAGGTAACACAATAAGAGAAAGACTTAGGTGAAGGAAGCGAAAATATCCAAGGCAAACCCCAACCCCTACTCTAGAAAGGAAAGGAAAAACCATAGAGGTCAAAATGAAATGGGTAATAGCTTTGAGGTGCTTGGAGGAAAAGAGAATGAATCACCTACATCTGAAAATAAAGCAGAAAAACAAAATAACCCAGAAACGACAACCCAAGCTAATAAGGAACCACCTCCACAGTTAGAACTAGGAGAAATCCTGAAAACCCAACTTTCAAGGTCAGAGGGAGAGACATCGGAAGAAGTTGAGGGCGAAGCAGATACATGGCTAACTCAGGACTCCCCAAAACTAGCCACCAAAAGAAGGAAAACAACAAAAGAAAGATGAGAAAGGGAGTCATACAAATATAAACTCCAAGGAAGTCAACAAAATCTGGAAACAATACTAAATTCAAGAAGCACAAGGAATCAAGGGCAACCCTCTCAAAGGACGCCTTCCAATCCAAAAAGCAAGTAATGAAGATAGTCTCCTGGAATTGTAGGGGGTTAGAAAGCCAAAACAAAAAAGAAGCCATGAAAGACTTACCTCGAATCTCAAACCCATACATTCTACTTGTCCAGGAGACTAAAATGGAGGAATTGAAATTTCTTCAAACCAACACAACATATTGGAACAAAGGAGCAGGAGTAGCGATCAACACACGAGGAACCTCTACAGGAATTTGCTCATTATGGAATTCCTCCACCTTTAATCTTCTGAATACTAATCACTGTACCCACTGGATCCTCACCAAGCTTATTCATAAGGAGTCAGGTATTCACATCTGTTTATTTAATATTTATGTTCCTGTTCTTCCCTCTGAAAAAAAAAAACTGTTGGAAAATTTTGAAAGAGTTCCTTAGCATCCATCAATTGGAGAACATTATTATTGTCGGAGACCTCAATGTTACTTTAACCCTTGAAGAAAAAAAAGGGGGTTCCATCGTAAGAGACCCCCGTTGAGAATGGGCTGAAGACATCATTCTTGATTGGGATCTGGAATATATAAAACTCCCCAGAGGAAAATACACTTAGTCTAATAAAAGAACCGGCCCGAGGCACATAGCAACAAGGTTGGACAGATTCTTGGTCCAGAGCTCCTTCCTCCTCTTAGACCTGAACGCGGCCTCCAAAATTCTCCCCTTCAACACCTCCGATCATAAGCCAATCCTTCTAGAATTTACCAAAGATTCTTCTCTGGGTTCTATCCCTTTTCGCTTCAACCCCTCCTAGATCCATCATGAGGATTTCCATGATTTGGTTACTCGAGTATGGCAGATTCCTGTCACAGGTTCTCCCTTTTTTGTGTGGGAAGAAAAACTCCAAAGAATGAAGTGAGCTCTCAAAGACTGGGCAAAATCCTTAAAATCTCTTGCAACCCAAAAAGTGGAAGCCAACAACAGCTAGAAATTCGACAACTCTCTATGGAAGAAGGAAATCCAAACCCAAACAGCCTGGAGAAAGAAACAACCCTGCATAGAAAGCTCCATACAGCCTGTAGAGAGGAAGAAGATTATTGGCAACAAAAATCCCACAGCCTTTGGTTAAAAGCTAGGGAGAACAGCACAATTTTTTTTCATAAGCAAGCAGAAGCCAGAAAATAATTCAATTCTATAAAAGAAATTCACAGCCAGAATTAGATTGTAAATGATTTTGAAAGTATCAAGCAAGTTGCCCACCTCCACTTTAAAGGTATTTATACTGAGGACTCTACCAGTGGAATCCACAAGCAACTCCTTAACCTGATTCCTTCGGTCGTACGTCCAAGATCCAATCAACATCTCATAGAACCGACCACGTTAAAGGAAATTAAATTGGCTTTGGACAACATGGACTCCAATAAAGCTCCTGGTCCTGACGACTTTACAACCATATTCCTCCAAGTCTGTTGGCCGACCATAAAACATGAGCTACATAAGCTGGTTTTAAAGTCACAAAATTTCCACAAGATTGGTGGGAGCACCATCTCTGCGTTTTTAGCCTTAATACCAAAAGAGAAAGGAGCCTTATCCTTTGAGAGATTTTGGCCAATCTCCTTGTGTAACATTGGTTACAAAATTATCACAAAAGTGATCGCCAACCGTCTCAAAGATATTCTACTAGCAATCATCCCAGAGAGCCAAGGTGGCTTCATCAAAGGAAGGCATATGATTGACAACATAATTCTGGTCCAAGAAGCGATTCATTCAAGCATGCAGTGGGGAGAAAAAGGTATGGTTGTGAAGTTAGATCTTGCAAATGCTTTTGATAGAGTAAGACATGAATTTTTATTTCAAGTATTGCAGAAGTTTGGTTTCAACACTGCTCTCATCCACTGGATTAAGGCCTGTATCAGGTCTCCATGGATAGCCCCATTAGTCAATGGTCGAGCAACATAATTTTTTCAGGCTTCTAGGGATCTAAGACAGGGCTGCCCGCTGTCTCCTTTGCTCTATGCAATTCAAGCTTTAGAGTTAAGTTTCCAACTAGAACAATGTCGTAATCAACATGAATTAATGGGCATAAAAATAGCAAGAGGAGTTAAAGATATCAATCATGCTCAATTTGCTGATGATATGCTCCTGTTAGGAGTGGAAAGTACCATCATAGCCCGTAAATTCAAACAACAACTAGATCTCTATAAGGAAGCTTTCGGGAGTCAGACAAACTACAATAAAAGTAAAATCTTTGGATGGAACTGCAAGCCAAGGGAAATGGTGGAAATAGCTCATATTATGGAGATGGAAGGGGTAACGCAGTGGGATTCACTCCTCTCATTGGTCTCCGTTACTTGACAAGATCAAATTCAGAATCCAAGCCTGGGGGGCTACTTGGCTAAATCTGGCAGGAAAGTTGGTTCTCATCAAGTCTATCCTTAACAACATTCCGATTTTTCAAAGCTCCATTCTGTTAGCACCAAATGGAATTATAACCAAGCTTGAGGCAATTCTCAAAAGATTCCTATGGAAAGGAGGCAAACATGGCGACAAAAAATTGCCACTAGTCAGCTGGGGGAAAGCAATAAATCCTTACACAGAAGGAGGCCTTCAGATAAGAGATTTGAGATCCCAAAATTTGGCACTAGGGGGCCAATCTCCTCTAGAATCTGGTAACTGGAAAACTAACTTGGAGAAAACATGCACTATGGAAGAAATACTTCACTAAAGCTAGGAGAAGATGTCTTGACACAACCCCTAAAGTTTCAAAAGGATCCTTTATCTTCACAGTCTATCAAAAAGCCTCTGGATTCTTCAAACCTCTCCTAACTTGGATCCCGGGTAGCGCAAAATCTATCTTAATATGGGAGGAATCAATTCTGGGAGAGCCACCATTAGACTCCCTGCCAGGCACCTCTAATCTCAAAGACTATCTCCACGCTCAAAGGTTATCCACACTGTGGGATATTTCAAGTTGGCACTCAAATGAAATCGAAACCTAGAAAGATTGGAAATTGCCAAGATGCCCAAGCCATCTGCAAAACGAGGAAGCTCTACTATGATCTTTTCTTCAAGGGAAATCGCCAAACGCAGCAAGGCAAAAAGATCTCAGGGGATGGGGATCTAAATCCGGTCTATACACTACATCTGAAGGATACAATCAAGTGAACACAACCCCGAACGTCCCTCCCAATCCAACACCGTGGAAAGAGATCTAGAGGGTGAAATGCCTTCCAAAAATCGATATATTCATCCAGATATTGGCTCAGAATTCCATTCTCACAAGAGACAATCTCAAACGAAAAGGGTGGGAAGGCCCCACGCATTACCCCTTCTGCGTCTCAGAGGAAGAATCGGTGGCCCATCTATTGTTGAACTGCCCATTTGCTCAGGAGGTTTGGAGGCATGCGCTAGTCCCTTGGACGAACCTGTAACAACCCTTTTAGCGAAGCTACCCTCAGTCCTCATCCATTGGCATATTATGTGTCTTGTCTCCCTTAACAAGAAAGAGTGATTAAAACTCTGTTGGGTAACACTGCCAAAATTTATCCTGTGGAAAATATGGTTAGAGCGAAATGCATGAATTTTCAAGGGGAAAAAAGCCATCGCAGACCAAGTGGTAGCAAAAATCAAAGCTCCGATGGGGGATTTCCTCTCCTCTGTTCAACTTCCAGCAAACAACGGTAACTTAACTTCACTCGAAGAAGAATAGATGTCCAACATTCTCCCAAACACGCTGAAAGTGGCAACAGTTCCAGTTCCTCCCACAAACAAATGGGAGATCAGATTAGACTCTTCATCCTTCACAAAATGGTGGAACTCACTTCAGAAACATAGCCTCTTCTTTGATGGAGATTCTAAAGGAAACCCAAGTGCGGTAGGCGGGGGAGGGGTTCTAATAGATCCCGAGGAAATAAATATTCTCTCGTATTCTTGGGGAATTGGCAAGGACACCAATAACATAGCTGAAGCGTTAGCCCTCTGGAACAGACTCTCTTAAGCCCTAGCCAAGAACATTACAGATCTAAATGTCTTTGGGGATTCCTGTATCATTATTCATGCTCTTTCTTCTAAGATTCTTCCCAGCCATATGCGACTCAGGCAAATACTCAAGAAAATCAAACTCCTTCTGGACAACTTTCAGTCAATCCAACTATTCCACATACTCAGGGAAATAAATGGCAAAGCAGACAAAGAGGCAAACAAGGCAACGTTGCTAAGCAAAGGGGTCCTATCTTTAGATAGAAACGAGGGGTACGACATATTACCTTAAATATTTATCCGAGGAAAAACGCTCGAAGTAAGCGCTACGCCTGATCTAATGAAGGTTGTTTGTAACCGTTCCAACGGATTTATGTTGTCTTCCTAATATATTTCATAACCGTTCTCGTTAAAAAAAAAATATTATCCCAAGTTTCTACATTTTAATATAGATTTCCATCCTTGAAATTATCCTTGATTTTTTGAATCCTCTATTAAAAAATAGTATCACTCGACATTTTTATAATTAGTATTTAAGAATTAGAAAAATTGACAAAGGTTTCTATACTTTTGATAAGTATGGATCATTAAAATTTTCCTTAATTCTCACTAGGTAATTGATGCTCTCTGTACATAGTAAGAGCATCCGTGCATATTTTTTGTAAACAACACATATTTATTTAAATTAGAAATAATATTAAAAAATCCTTTTCGCGATTGACAATGTTCATTTTACTTAGATACGCACCAGGGCACATTGTTTACAAAGCGCACCGTTGAGTTTAAAATGAAAAAAAAATATTGTTTTTATATGGAAATCGTCATTTATTAAATTTGTTCACTGCTCGACGATGCGTAATAAACAATACTTAGGAAGCCATGTTTTTCTTAATTCATAAAACACCAACTGAATGCAAAAAATTGTAAAATGTTTTCAATTTCACAACGACATCATTATACTGTATTGATGCATATATGTATGGTTGATGCACCAGTGTGTATAAATATTATTGATGCCCCGGTGCAGATGAAGTTACCATACACACTAGGATCTTATTTTATTTTTTAATTAAGTGATTTTTGTATCTAATAATTCCTAGTTTTTTTTTCTTCTTCAGCTTGGTGAGATTTTAAAAATTCCAAGGGACAAATAAAGGGAAAACCAAGACATGTCAGTAGGGATTGCCAAAAAAGTGTAGAAGAAGATGGTAAAAGAAATGAACATAATTGTGTCGCAAGACGAACCATCCCAACTACAATGTGCATTAGAGATATGTAATCATTAACGTATTCTTTTATTCTTCTAGAAGGTGCTAACATACAAAGAGGAGCCAACCCATGAGTTGATAAACATTGGGTTAAGTATGGGTTGTGAGTATATGTTGAAGAATGAAAGTTTAATTGAACAATTTGTAAGTACCTATTGTGTTTAACTTCCCTTGTTTTATAATTAATGAAAGAACACCAAAACTTTATATTGATTATATGGATTGTGCTTTGTCATGTCGTATTAAACATGCATGAAATAAAGTATGAAATGCAGTCAACAAAGGAGATTTTGAGAGAATTCATGAAGCATGGCTTTGAAAGAATGTGTATTGTTTATGAAAGACTTGCTGCTAAGGTATGCGTTTTTATTTACGCAATCATGTATGTTCTACTATATATATAAATGTAGATATATACTTATTACAATTTATTTATGTGTTTGTAGATGGAAGATGAAGGGGTGGAACATAAAAAACAAGTTGATCAAGAAAAAATTATGTTAAAAAACCAAAGTACAATATCACCTACAAATGATGAATAAATGAGGCATGCACACAACTAGAGCAATGTCAACAGTTCAACTGATAAACGACAATCAATATAATTGAATGTTATTGCACGCTGTATGTTTTGGAATATTTGTCTATGAAAATCAATGATTTTGCTTATTGTACTCGACATTTTGTCCCAGTTGCATGATGACATGTTACCAATAAGTGTAGCAATTACAAATTGGTTGCAATGAGATTATTGTATTGGACATTTATGTTGTCCCTTTTTGTATGAGAACAAATCTCTTATTCATATATAATAAAATGAGTTTCTTATTTCATTGCATTGTCGAATGTTGTAAAATGTTGCATTCCCGAATAATTAATATGTGGATGATTTACATTTTTATAAATAACAGAGGTATAATTGGTTGCATAACACATTAATGCAATCATTATTTCGAAATGCAATAACAAAAATATAAACAATATTATTATAAAAAAATAGTTGATTTTGAAATGATTAATTGAAAATTTGTAAAAAACTATGAATTAAAATATATACATATCAGTGCACTGTATTCTTTTGAACTCACTAGACAGTGCATGCCATAATATAGAAATCAATGCATTTTGAGGTGTACTATGCACCGACACACATTAATTATAATAACGCATCGATACAAACTATTGAAAAACACATTGTTTCGTAAATGATATAACATACAATAATATTTATTGTTTCAAACTTGTACGATGCTCATGTTTAAAATATACACTCAACAACTAAAAATAATTTACGTATCGGTGCGTTACATTTATTATATGCACCAGAGTTTTAAATATTATTTACACAATGGTGCATTTGCTATAATATACATATCGGTTCTTAGTAAAAATAATGGTGTCGACGTCTCACGTCGAATATTTGAAATTTCACTACTCTTCGGTGCACATGGTAAAGCAGATACCGGTATGTACTAATTACACAAGCATCGGGGCACATGTTATATTAAATGCATCGGGTCTCATGATAACTAGATCGCATCGGTGCTCACTATAAATTAAACGCAACGGGGTGTACATATCCTAAATGCACCGGTGCTTTATAAGCAAACAAGGATGAACTCATGCGTATAAATTATAAGAGCATCGATGCTATACATACGACGAAGAAGTCGAAACTGATGCACAATAGTTATATACACATTGGAGCATTTTTTTATTATATTAAGATTTGGGGCGTTTGTATGATATTAACTCACCGATGCGTCTTGATTATAGTCACATACCAGTGTGTGTTTGTCAATATCGCACCGATGTGTTTTGACAATAAAAACACCGAAAAAAATGCTACTACTTCCATCTACCCAATTTTTTATAGTTACTTGGAAGCTCCACTATAACCTCTGTAGTCAATAGAGGAGGTTGTAGCGAAGTTTTTTTTGAAAATTTTGTCAAATTTTGCAACACTAAAACCTCCGCTAGAAGGTGTTTTCCTTCCATTGTCTTGAGCCTAATCCATCCTTGATTTGCCTTTGTAATTGATCCATACTTTGTAGAAGCCAAGTRTTTATATGATTTTKTTCTTCCCRGACTCTTATTKTCCTCTCATTATCATCCCTATAACTCCACTTCCATTGCCAAACTCTTCACAATCTCTATAACTTYTATTGGCTCCACCATGCTTCTATGTTTATTTGACTCTATTTCCTCATTGCCCAAGCTGATATTCAAGCCTTTCACTTCTTCTTCATGRTTGGAGTTTCCYTGTCATCTTCCATGTCTTCTCTTTARTCTTGAGATTGATCCATTCTGAAAGTAACATTGACTTTGCAAGCAATGTGCATACAAGTAATGTTGTCAAAAAACATCCCATTTTCTAGATCCGTTGTACCTTTTCAATTCTGRAAATTATGCCTATTGTAAATTTTTCATTAATTGGGATACATGTYCTTCTTCATCTTAATTTATTAAGGATTACTGATGCCCTAATCCAAATTTCGAGTCTTYAAACATAATCTCCTCTKARTCAAATTTCCGATGATTATACCCTTGTCTCATTTTGAGTTCTGAGCTGAAATCAACGACTMTCTAAATTTTCCAACTTTTCCCCATTTGTGCACCTTTCTCCCTATTGCAATTAACCTTAGACACCAACTTCTACCACTTTTAGAAGAAAATGTAAGAAAAACTAGGAAAACATGTGTATTGGGTACAAATAGAATTCTTGATTGTGAGTACACAACAACTTCCAGATTACTAATGTGATGCTCTAGTCATTTTTTGCATGCATCCAAAATTGTTAACTTTGTCATTTCTTACAATTTCTCGAGACCTTTATCTTTGTTGATGTGGAATCCTTGTTTACATGGTTGTTGATGTGGTGTTGGTGCCCACCTATTCTCCTCTGATACATGCATGTCACCATCCTTGCCACTCTATCCTACCATGTCATCTATCAATGTCCTTGACCTTTTCTCTCTTTCTTTATTTATTATTTTATTTTATTGTGGGGCCCCACTGGTACACGAATATCCACCTAGCATGATCTAGGTTGTTGATGGGACAAGAGGTCCCACTCCGATCTGACACCTCCACTTCACGTGCGATCCTTGGTTGATGTGATAGATGGGGGGTCCCATCTCCACTGCGAATTGATCAACGTACAAATCCCCGATTGTCAATCATAGATCGATGTCTATGGTTGATTATGGGCGACTAACTTGCACCAGGGTTAATTTTACCCCATGGGCCCATAATTGATTAACATGACAGTTTAGTTGGGGGACACACGTCAACCCCACGGTGACTACCAACACTCAGAGACCTTCGGCAAAACCACCTCCCATCAACAGGTAAACTTCCTTCACTGGTGTGGCATCTTGTTAATGTGGATCCTACAACTTGCACACCCTGGTCCTAGATTTTTCCACCTTGGACCTTGTCAGTCCATGTCACTAGTACGGTCCACGTCATTAGTATGATTATTTTCCCAAAAAACTAAAAAATACATGTTATATTTTTTAGAAAATTTCTCGACCTCCATGGATTTTTCAGTCTCGACCTTTGTAATCCAGTCAATCCTCTGCCAAATTTGACCACGCGTCTACCAATTTTGAAATCTTGATGCCAATTATGCACTGGTTTTCATCCAAAATTGGGGATATTCACACAATTTCACCATTTCCCCCAAAATTTGCTACACATACCCAATTTTGTAGTCATGGATTATAAAATTTGAGTTTCCATGTGCTATTAGTAGGAAAATGAATGAGGGGTTTTAATCATCATTCCATAATCAATGAATTCAAAACTTTTTTTCCCAATTCCTCTCCTTGAGGAATTTTGTCAAACATTTAGAAAAACAACCTATAATTTCTTTTTCTGTAAGTTATGGTCTCTAACCCATATAGCCCCATTGTTGTAACCATGGCTTTGTGATCAAGGTGGATATCAGTGGCCACCCACCTTTTCCAACTGGCTCAAAACCGTTTTCTGGCAATTTTGGTAATTTAATTTTTTTAGCAGTTTTTAACTTATGGGGCCATTTTGAGGCCCTAAACGATGTTTTTTGGGAAAACAAGTTTGCATTAAGTAAGTTCCATCGATATTGCGCCTAAAATGAATCTCCACGATGATACCTTTCCAATGGGCTATCATGCACCTTAAACGAAGATCGTATGCAAAAGTTATGACCCCCGGAAGTTGATGTACTAACTTACCCAACCGGGGCCCACATGACTTTTGGTGCTTCATCTCCCAGGGTTAGCTTTTTGGATGTCTAGGGTTTTTGGCATTCCTGTCTATTGTAAAAAGGCCTTCAAAGGCTCATTGTAATCATCTTCTTGCGAATGCGAGTAGCCGTCACATCTCTTCTCAGAGATAAGCTGCCACCATTCTAGCGAGTCTTTCACTCTATATTTTTACAGTCTCTGTACATTTNTCTAAATTTTCCAACTTTTCCCCATTTGTGCACCTTTCTCCCTATTGCAATTAACCTTAGACACCAACTTCTACCACTTTTAGAAGAAAATGTAAGAAAAACTAGGAAAACATGTGTATTGGGTACAAATAGAATTCTTGATTGTGAGTACACAACAACTTCCAGATTACTAATGTGATGCTCTAGTCATTTTTTGCATGCATCCAAAATTGTTAACTTTGTCATTTCTTACAATTTCTCGAGACCTTTATCTTTGTTGATGTGGAATCCTTGTTTACATGGTTGTTGATGTGGTGTTGGTGCCCACCTATTCTCCTCTGATACATGCATGTCACCATCCTTGCCACTCTATCCTACCATGTCATCTATCAATGTCCTTGACCTTTTCTCTCTTTCTTTATTTATTATTTTATTTTATTGTGGGGCCCCACTGGTACACGAATATCCACCTAGCATGATCTAGGTTGTTGATGGGACAAGAGGTCCCACTCCGATCTGACACCTCCACTTCACGTGCGATCCTTGGTTGATGTGATAGATGGGGGGTCCCATCTCCACTGCGAATTGATCAACGTACAAATCCCCGATCGTCGATCATAGATCAATGTCTATGGTTGATTATGGGTGACTAACTTGCACCAGGGTTAATTTTACCCCATGGGCCCATAACTGATTAACATGACAGTTTAGTTGGGGGACACACGTCAACCCCACGGTGACTACCAGCACTCAGAGACCTTCAACAAAACCACCTCCCATCAACAGGTAAACTTCCTTCACTGGTGTGGCATCTTGTTAATGTGGAGCCTACAACTTGCACACCCTGGTCCTAGATTTTTCCACCTTGGACCTTGTCAGTCCATGTCACTAGTACGGTCCACGTCATTAGTATGATTATTTTCCGAAAAAACTAAAAAATACATGTTACATTTTTTAGAAAATTTCTCGACCTCCATGGATTTTTCAGTCTCGACCTTTGTAATCCAGTCAATCCTCTGCCAAATTTGACCACGCGTCTGCCAATTTTGAAATCTCGATGCCAATTATGCACTGGTTTTCATCCAAAATTGGGGATATTCACACAATTTCACCATTTCCCCCAAAATTGCTACACATACCCAATTTTGTAGTCATGGATTATAAAATTTGAGTTTCCATGTGCTGTTAGTAGGAAAATGAATGAGGGATTTTAATCATCATTCCATAATCAATGAATTCAAAACTTTTTTTCCCAATTCCTCTCCTTGAGGAATTTTGTCAAACATTTAGAAAAGCAACCTATAATTTCTTTTTCTGTAAGTTATGGTCTCTAACCCATATAGCCCCATTGTTGTAACCATGGCTTTGTGATCAAGGTGGATATCAATGGCCACCCACCTTTTCCAACTGGCTCAAAACAATTTTCTGGCAATTTTGGTAATTTAATATTTTTAGCAGTTTTAAACTTCTGGGGCCATTTTGAGGCCCTAAACGATGTTTTTTGGGAAAACAAGTTTGCATTAAATAAGTTCCATCGATATTGCGCCTAAAATGAATCTCCACGACGATACCTTTCCAATGGGCTATCATGCACCTTAAACGAAGATCGTATGCAAAAGTTATGACCCCCGAAAATTGATGTACTAAATTACCCAAACGGGGCCCACATGACTTTTGGTGCTGCATCTCCCAGGGTTAGGTTTTTGGATGTCTAGGGTTTTTGGCATTCCTGTCTATTGTAAAAACGTCTTCAAAGGCTCATTGTAATCATCTTCTTGCGAATGCGAGTAGCCATCACATCTCTTCTCAGAGATAAGCTGTCACCATTCTAGCGAGTCTTTCACTCTATATTTTTACAGTCTCTGTACATTTATTTCATTAATATAAATTGTGTATTACTGTATCTATGTGTTTATGATTGCATATCTGATACATTTCTATTATATTATTGGATATCCGTGATATCTTTGTGCATTTCTTTATTATATCTCCGCTCTCTTTTCGTGCCAAAAATAATTCGGATCAGTGGTATCAGAGCAGGTTGCTCTTGATCATTTTTTTAGTGCATGTCTCCGACAAGGTCCAAGTATAGCAAGTTGGGTCTCAATCTTGTCTCTCTTGAGGACAATCACTCTCGCACACCCAAGAAACCCTCAATGGCAGAAGAAAATAAAAACGACAGAGCAAACGATCCTATCAATCTGTTGCTTGAGCAAGCTCTCACGTGACAGAGGGACGAAATGATCGAGAATTTTTCCCACATCCTTCAATGCCTGTCAATAGAAACATGCACATCTTCATCAAACAACCACTTTGGAGGCGCCTCGCCTTTCAAGGTACAAGTTAATTTTGATATTCCTGTATTTGAAGGACAAATAGATGCAAAAGCCTTAGACAAATGATTAACTCTGCTAGAAAGTTATTTCTATGTTCACAATTTTTTCGACAGAGAAAAGATTAGCTTCGCGCTTCTCAAGGCTCTCCGGCATGTCAAACATTGGTGGGAAACTTACTAGGAGTAGAGTTCCACAGAGGAGTCTGGAATATATGGGGTCGAGCCCACTTGGGATTTTTTTGTGGATGCGGTAAACGAACAATATTACCTTGTTGGCAACTATGAGGACGAATACATGAGATGGACCACACTGCGGAAAGAGAGGGGCTAAGCAGTTCTAGAGTTCACCAATACCTTCCATACCTTGCGCACCAATCTGGGTATCAAAGACTCTAAACGACATTTGGTTTTGAAATACCGTGGGGCTATACACAGATACATCCAAACTGAAATGGATTTTCTGGACATCTCATCACTCAATGTTGCTTATCGATATGCTGTTAAAATGGAAAAGAAATTTAAGCACCAGAACAAATGGGAGTTCGGGTCTGCAAATCCGCAACAACTAAAGTATGACAAAGACAACACTAACAAATAGTCTCACGAAAACCAGTCCAAGCCACAGGAAAAGAAGGGTCACGGGAAGACAAAGAAGAACATCAGAAAATGATGCGATTTCCACAAAAGCCCCTGGCACTACACTGATGAATGTCACTCGAAACAGTCATTGGTGGACGAGATCAAAGATAAGGAGCCGAACCCTGATTCTGAAAATACTAGTAAAAGACAGATCATCAACACATACCCCACTTCTATTATCGCGACCGCAACAATTCAACCAGAAGAACCAACAGATCCTGAAGAGGGGGAGCGCCTTTTTCATTCACATATGTGGGTGAAGGGGACGTCGCTACATTTTATTGTTGATAGCGGAAGCCAAAAGAACCTCATCTTAGCATAGGCCGTCAAACAATTGGGATTGTCGACAACACCACACCCGTAGCCATACAACATCGGGTGGCTTCGGCAGGGACGAGATCTTCATGTCAGCCAGCAATGTCGATTGTCATACGACATCCAACCCTTCAAGGATGAGGTATTATGTGATGTTGACCCACTGGATGTCTGTGATGTTCTCTTGGGCCAGCCATATATGTGGAGACACCATGTTGTTTA
The DNA here is from genome assembly GCA_000966675.3 of Picea glauca. NCBI lineage: Eukaryota > Viridiplantae > Streptophyta > Pinopsida > Pinales > Pinaceae > Picea > Picea glauca. The sequence goes on from JZKD02S1912854.1 coordinate 54,693, forward strand.
TGAGTCTCGACCCCGTAGTCCCATTGTTTCTCTGGGGGGTCATATTTACAGAATACCAGAGGTAGTTCCGACTACTGTTCCACCTAAACAATGTCACAGGGTAGTATATCA
>JZKD02S1912854.1:54813-73650 GCA_000966675.3 Picea glauca
GGATCACTTTGATACCAATGTGTAACATACCCAACCATCCCTATGCCTACTGGGATGGTGGGGTAACTAGAAATTTCTTCCAATTTCCACCAATTTCACCATAATTACACAACTCTGGTATCGATATTTTCTCTATCATGTTATATGAAGGAATATGAATGCAAAAATGAAAAGCGAGCTTATGTATATCTCATGAAAACATTTATAATAACACATGCATAATATTTTCTAAGCTCAACAACAAACAACATAGAAAATACATAGCATAAAAAACATAATTAAGCTAATAAACCAAATACTTTTCTTCAATGAAGAATTACACAATTGGTTGTAGACATGGAACATTCCTCCCAGACATAGGCATTGTTGCACTGATTCTTTCTACAACAGGCCACCATCGAGCTGGGGCTATGAGTCCATAAGGAAAAAATAGATCCTAAGGCTAGCTACAATGCCCTCACTCAGCTTAGTTACACAACAATTTCACGTGGACATGACAACTACATCCATTCCAACGACCCAAATCTTTTCCCCAGTCTGCACAACCTAAGGAATGGGATCCCTTTCTCTACCACATAGTCCCTTAGGCAATCATCATCATCTCTAGGGCACCAACACAGACTTTCCAGGAATATGAAATTTGGGGGCTCCAAGAATTCTAGTTGCAATTGGAGTCTTCAACAACAACATTCATTCATGCTAATGGACAAATATCTCAACATAATTCACATACAGGCTCAAATTGGCCTCTGTTATAGGCTTAGCTCCATCCCCATTGTAGTTTGAATCATGTTAGAATGATGTACAACTCCCCAAAAACTAGGGATTAAGTATGCATAGCTCCAACTAGCCACATGTCACTTTAAGAAGCCCCCCCAACCACCTTGGAACATATCCCAAATTTGATATTCCTTTTACATAAGCCAAGGTAAGGACTTCAGGTTATAATAAAATAATGTATTTTTAGGATTTCTCCCATTTGAGCCCCCTTAATACCCCCTCTCATTCCTCTCTCATGGAATCATAACCTCCTCATTGTCTACAACCATCGATGTGTTTTTATTAATAATTTTGATGTACAAATTTATATTGCTTGTCCCTCAACCATCTTGTCCAACCCTCAAACTTGATCACACACACATTCATATTACATTTTTGAGGATCAAAATTGAGGTGTTAGATATGATTGTGTTTAATTCAAGCATGCGAGTGGGAGGGGGGCATGTCCTTTCAAATCCCACCATCGTGCTTGAGGTCTGATATGGGTGATGTTGAAACTAGTGGCGATTAAACATGGTGATACATGGCTTCATTTCAGAACCTTACATACTTAAGGGATTGTATAATGAAATCACTCCCAATTTTTCCGCAAAGCCTCCTAAAGAAGAGAGGCAACTTTGTCAGCCAAGGAATCAACTTGGAAGTTGAATTCTCTTAAGACCTAGAAGTATGATGCCTTGCACATGTTGTTGACCTCCTTATTGATTCAAGTGATGATCGAAACAAGATTGTTATCAAAGAGGATTGATTTCACAACCATCAATTTGATAATAATGCTTGAATCTCTTACGACTGTCAAATATTTTAGTGTAGATTCCTTTGCTAGTAAAAGGCTCTAGAAATGTAAGATCTCTGTCCCCACAGAGCCTTATAAAACACAAGCTAAAATAATGAATAAAAACATATTATATCCTATACAATTTAATCATAACCTATAATCATTTATTATTCAACATAAATTAGATTTATTAACACCATGTAAATAAGCTTACGTAACAACCACATAACACCACATATTCATGAGAATACATAAATAAAAATACCTCTGTTTGATGCTAAATTCCTGATCTTTGGTTGTCCTCTCTGTTGTTCTGCCCAAAACCAAATCTTCCTCCCTGCCAACTAGGAATAGAGCCTGTCCGGCTCCCTAGCTCCAGGATTCTGTGAGGATTCCTGGCCCCCTAGCCCAAAACTCCCAGCAACCTAGTGCACCCCTATAATAGTCCACCCAAACTCCAGACCAAACCAGAAAATACCCCAACAGAAAATACAATCCTTCCCTCTCAATAATGTTTCCTCTCCCCAAAATTTCATAATCCTCTCCCGAAGGCCTCTGCCCCCTCATATCCCCCCATTCACCGCCTCCTCCTTCATTTAATGCCACCCACCTCATCCCTCCATTTACTACCTTATCCCTCCATTCAATACCCTATCCCCTGTCATACATAAAGTTTTATAATAAATAAATTAAAGTTATTAATCCTTTAATTCTTTACCCAAACCTTAAATGTGTTAATTAATCAATTAATTAATTAATCAACATATATTAAACAATTAAACAATTAATAAATAATTAATTAATATTAGTAATAAATAATCGTTATTTAACTAATACACACTGGGACAATTAATTATTTAATTAACTGTACTTGATAAACCCTATGCAACTATTTAACTACGGTTGTTACAAGAAAAGAGCATAAGCCATGACTTAATTATTTGTGAAAATTCTTAGTTCCTAAGTAAAAGATGTTTCGAGTTTCCCTTTAAAATTTAATATGATCCCCACACCTACCATCCCTTAAGGGATATAACTCCTTTAACAAGAAGCTTCCACTCCATAAATGGGAACTATAACTTAACAAGGGTTTATTGAAGAAAATGTCCTAAACCATGAAAACATTGTTTTTATGTGTGAAGAATGAACTTATCTCATGATTGTCTACTTTTTGAATGCAAGAGAGGGAGACCAAAAATTTAAGTCAATCATACATGTAGTTGAAGGACACTCTTGGAGTGAAGCTCAATCAAAATCCACCATCGTAGATAAAATTAAAAAGAAAAAACATTGTGCATTGTTCGGAGAGCCCTCTATGACCCTATTTGACCACTCATTTAAAAAAAACTATTACTTGTACATGAGTAAGTATTTACTTATAAATGTTTTTTGAATGAATGTGAGTCATTCCATCTATAAACAGAGCAACACTCACTCAATAGATTGGTGATATTTTTACTTTGAAAACAAAAAAAACGATGCTTCTTTCACTACTATATTGGTGTTTCCTTACTCAAGAAAGATTTTAAATTGTGACTATATGAATGATATAACAAGTAAAGTGATATCGTGTTAAGAATGTGCTAACATTATATTAAATAATAAATAATAACATAGAATATGAGGCACTCATGTCATTTTATATCCAACAACCTTTCTAGAATTTGGTGAAAATATGATTATTGAATTCATAAAAATTGGTTATTGAAATTGTGATTTCGTTTATGTGGGTGGATTTAGAACTTCTATTTTAAATTGAGATGCAAAAGATTACAGTTCCATGTCTGGCAGATTTTCATGGATGTACTTTGACTATTTACGTGTCAAAAATGATGTCATGAAGAGGGACAAAATAAGTGCTCCTTATCTCACCGAACGCCAAAATTTTATGCTCAATTTGAACATTTTTACCTATTTTAAACGCTTTTTATGTGTGGTTGTAAAGACGAAACAATCAACATTGACATGGAGTAAAATTCTCCACCACTGAATTGCATACGTTAAAAATATACATGATCACCATTTTATCCTTATAAAAATACCTTATGAACCAATTCTTATATCTATATAAATAATTTCAATTTTAAATGTTTGACACTTTCTCCTTCAACCTTCTCCTCATAACCCAGACTCTTAAAGAGGTGGGTGGCCAACGATATCCACCTGGATCAATTTTTGAAGTTTCAACTTCTCCTTCTTCCCACCCAAAAACTCTCTCTCTCTCTCTCTCTCTCAAGGTGCTTGATCCGAGGTTGTAGTGGTTGCAATATCCTCCTGTTCACCTTTTAAACAAATTGTGAAGAAGTTGAATTTTGTAGTATGAGATACTACCTTGCGACACTGTTTAGGTGGGACAGTAGTTGGAACTACCTTTGGTATTCTATAGAGATGACCCCCCAAAATAACAATGACACTACGGGGTCAAGACTCATAAACAACATGGCGCTTCCACATATATGGATGGCCCAAGAGAACATCATAGACATCTAGTGGGGAAAAATCACATAATACCTCATCCTTGAAGGGTTGGATGTCATATGACAATCGACACTACTGGCTGACACGAAGATATCGTCCTTAGCAAAGCCACCTGATGTTGTATGGCTGCGAGTGTGGTGTTGTCGACAGTAACAACTGTTTGACAACCTCTGCTGAGATGAGGTTCTTTTGGCTTCCGATGTCAATGATAAAATGCAGCAGAGTCCCCTTCACCCACATCTGTGAATGAAAAAGGCGCTCCCCCTCTTCAGGATCTGTTGGTTCTTCTGGTTGAATTGTTGCAGTCGCGATAATAGCAGTGGGGTCTGCGTCGATGATCTATCTTTTACCAGTATTTTCAGAATCAGATTCTGAATCAAGGTTCGACTCCTTGTCTTTGATCTGAGCCACCAATGACTGTTTTGAGTGACATTCCTTGGTGTTGTGCCAGGGGATTTTGCGGAAATCACACCATTTTTCGGTGTCTTTCTTTGTCTTCCCGTGACCCTTCTTTTCCTGTGGCTTGAACTGGATTTCGGGTGGCTTGGACTTGTTTTCGGGAGACTGTTTATTAGGGTCGTCTTTATCATACATTGGTTGTTGCAGATTTACAGACCCAAATTGTCGTTTCTTCTGGTGCTTAAAATTTTGCTCGATTTTAACAACTTATCGATCAACAACACCGAGTGATGTGATGTCTAGAAAATCCATTTTAGTTGGGATGTATCTGTGTAGAGCCCCATTGTATCTCAAAGCCAATTGTCGTTCAAAGTCTTTGATACCCAGCTTGGTGCGCAAGGTATGAAAGGTATTGGTGAACTCCAAAGCTGCTTGGCCCCTCTCTTGCCGCAGTGTGGTCCATCTCATGTATTGGTCCTTGTTGGCCCTCGACCAAGTTTTGATGAAACATTGGTTAGGTTTGACCACCCTTTTTGGACTTCGACAGGCTGCTCGAAGATGGAGCACCCAGGAGGAGCTGAGATCGCAGGTTTTATCACATAAGGTTGTCAAGGGCCATAGATGTGTGTCGATATACCCGAGTCTATTGTCTTGCCCTGTCTCTATCCTTGTTGCAGACCAATTCTTAAGTTTTCCCCCCTTCAGCTTGTAAATCATTCTATATTTTCCCTTGTTCATTTGTGTACCCTAGTTTTCCTTAAATATATTACCCAAGTGAAATCTTGGCCCCAAGACCCTCTGTTTTTCTCCAAGGGAAAGCTCTCGCATCGTGTGTTTCAGTCACTGGTCTCCCTATTTTCTCACCTCACCATCTGAATCCTCGATCATGCAGGCCGCAAACATGAACACAAAGCACAACTTTCTTAACAATATGTTTCAGGATTGAAGCATAAACAAAAGGTAGTTTTAATCTTTCAACGACGAAGATTCCAAGAGCAGTTCATATCAACAACTCACGGGCGTTTGGGACTGAAAACTTGTGCGAAGTATAGTGCCAGACAAAAAGGCCCCGAAGTGAATATGAATCGTTGATCTTAAAGGGGACAGGTGGCAATCGATCCAAGCTTTCGAGGAAATGATCTTCGAGAGATTTGAAATGAGAAATACTTAGAAATCCCGAAGAGCCGAAGCTCGAAGAGCCTAAGCCGTCGAAGCGCCGAATTTGCCTAAGTGGCCGAAGGCCTGAAATGGATCTGGGTCATTGATCAGTAAGAGCCACATGTCTCCAGATCCATAGCTTAGGGTAAAAGTGCATGGAAGAGTAAGAGAGGTTTGAGCTTTGGTTTTCCTGGAGCCCAGAGACCTGAAGTGGATCTCAGCCATCCAAATCCAGAATGCCACACGTCATCAGATCTTTCACTCTGAGAGTTTTACTTTGAGAGTTTTAAAATGAGAAAAGCGTCGAAGTCCTGAAGACCTGAAGCAAGTGATACACTCTCATCAGGCATGACACATGGCACTCTTTCCAGGTCATTCGGTCGTGGCCATGTCACTCTCCTTATCATGACACATCAACAGATGTGACATCATATGATGTCATCTAGACCACCCATCAGCGGGACATGTGGCATAAATCCATGAGCTCCAGCTAAAGGCCCGAAGTAATCCTTGGTCGTTCAATTCATCAGGACATGTGTCAGTATATCGCTAGCTCCAGGTAAAAGCTTTGGGGAGCCCAGGTTTGAGATTTGAATTTTCTAAAGCCCAGAGACACGAAAGGATTTCATCCGTCAATATCTTGAGGGCCATGCGTGATCAGATCCATGGCTCTGGGTAAAAGTACTTGGAAGCCCAGGTTTGAGATTTGATTTTCCTGGAGTCCAAAGACCTCAAAAGCGTCTCAGTTGTTGATCTTAGGGAGTCATGTGTCATCAGAGCCCTAGCCCCAGATGTTTTGCTTCGAGCGAAAATAAGTTTGAGTGTTGATTTTCCCAGAGCCCAGAGACCCGAAGGAGATCTCAACCGTTGATTTAAGAGGATACAGGGAAATAATCAATATGGACATGTGGCGCACTCGTCGGTCATGGGACTGGTCACCTTTTCGACAGTGACACGTGGCACTCAGTCCAGGCAGCCGTGGGCATATCATTCGCTTCTTTCTTAGTGACCTGTGTCACTTATATTTAATGACACATCAACATGGCAACGTCAGGACTCCACGTCAGATCATCCTCCTGGAGGTGTTTCTGTTCAACGTCAAAAAGTAGCGTCCCCCCGCAGGGCACAGTTTCACGGATCCTAAAGTTGGCGGGCAGTTAAGCTTGGCAGTGGTGCTAAATCTAGTAGGTCTGCCCATATCTCATATCGGGACCAGATCTACAGCCACAGTTCATCGCGAGGACGCAACGTGCTCGGACGATAATTTTCTTGAGCAATCCTACAATTGAAGCCATGGTATGGCGAATGCGCTGCGTGGAGAAATGTGGTGGATTGTGGACCCAAAAGAAGTTTGAACCCAAACCACCTCTGAGCGACCCCGAAACCACATGTGTATATGACATCCTTTCTGAGGGCAACACGTGGTTGCTCCTTAAGCATTAACTCTCGTTCAATCTCCAAGGAAAGACAATTAATGAAAGTAGAGCTGGTGGTTGAAACCTCGACTCACTCCATAAATTGAAGGCATGCAAGGCCCGACTGTGGGGACTGAACCGTTAGCCCGTGGTACCTCTGTGGGCAGATTTTCCTGCAAAACCCATGTCAATCTAAGCTCACGTCTGATAGAGGGGTGCACATTCAGTTTGACAGAAGAACTCGCCGACACAAAGCTTTGATTGTAGTGACGAGGTCACATTCTTGGTAGTGGCGTATTGTTTTGAGCATAAATAAATAGTTTTAATATTTTCTTAAGGTTGTCAACTGGTTGAGTAGAGCTCCCGATTTTGTAATGTTTTGAAGCCATAACTGTTATCTCGTTATGTATCAAATTTAACACTTTCATGTTAATATAAGTTAGCTTCTTTTCATCTCTCTTTAAAAACTATGTTAAAACACTCGGGCACGGAGGATCCAGTTGAGGGTATTATGCTGTTGTAATGTAGGTTTGATTAGAATGGTACCGTGACCAGTTTTAGTCAGCTCCCTTGTTATATTTCTCCCTCTTACACTGAATGGCTCGGGCATGGAGTATCTAGTCGAGTTGTCGTAGCTGCATTGTGATGTAGGTTTGATCATTGTGTTTGTTGTTGTTGTGTTGTTTGGACATATTTCAGTGTTTGAAGCTTGTGATCAAGAGTGATTTTGAGTATGAGTTTTTCTTCTCCAAGCTGCTTGAAAGCCTGATGCTCATAGCAGTCTTGTTCACCTTTCTCACTATGTCTTCCCCCTGCTCACACTTAAACTCAATTCACTGACTGAAGTTAATGTGGCCCTCACTTCCCTGTGCATTTCTTGTCCAGTTTCATGTTGAACATCATTCATATATTGAGTTTTTTCCATTGACCTCCACTCATATAAAAACAACATCCACCAAAAAATTTGATGGTTACTGGGCTTATCCTCCCGCGATCTGAGGGTGACTCTCAGTGCTAACATTCTTTGCATTGTTGTTGGGGAACGAATTGAAGACATTTCCCTGGGATAGAACGACAAAGAAGTTTTGATTTGGAAGGTGCATCAGATACCAGTACCATTGAAGATTACAACTTGCACCTGGTGACTCCACTGTTTCAGTTGTGGCTCCTAAAAGCAGACACACGAGATCTACTCCGCAGCTGCCTCTAGCTACACTTGAAGTTGAACCAGAGAAGATTATCAAGAAAGGAAAGCTTTCTCGAGAAGGATTTAGCTGTTGTCCCAGATTGAAAAGCTCCCTGGGAGAACGATAATGACCAGATATGGCTTTTGATGGTGAACAAAGATTAGACACTTTCAGACTGCATATCATTCACCTGGTGACTCCATGTTTAAAGATTCCAGTGGAGACTCCTTAGATTTAAGAAGTCATATTTTTAGATGGAAGCCATTTTGGCTCGAAGGTTTGCTCCTTTTAATTTCTCTGTTGTTCCTGGTTTTCCAAATGTCGTTCCTACTATTGATGAATGGGGCGATTTTTTGCCCATATTTAAAGAACATAGAGATGACAACCTGACCGAGCATCTGCGTGAGTTTCATGAACTCATGCATCAGTTGGAGATACATCATGAGGATGTATTATTGAACATGTTCATGTTCTTATTAGTGGGAGATGATCGTGAGTAGTATCACTCCTTGCCCCCTGCTAGCATCTCCTTCCTGGAGCAGTTTCATGTAGCTTTCAATACTCACTGTCAAAGGTATTATTCCTCTGAATTAATATGTCATAACTATTGTGAGGAGTATAGAGATGGTGTTTGGGACATAGTTCGTTCTTGCGAAAGCTTTGAGGATGAGGGACATCCCCCGGAGGAGCTGATACGATCACTTTCTGCAAGAATAGAAAAATTGAAGGAAGATTTTGCTCGTCTCTCTTACGAAGAAAATGCAGAGGATATTTCAGTCCTGGAAATAGATGTTCTTGGCAGCCCTTTTTATGACAAAGAAGTGATGTCAGATATTGACCAAGAACAAATGACTTTTGATGGATATCCCAATGAAGATGACGAAGAGAAGAGATTTTCCATTGTTCTTGTTTATGGTGATTGTGAATCTAATCCTGGGGAGAGCCATGAAGGAGAAAAAGGGGAGCCACATCTCTTGGCTATCTTGGCTCCGATATTTTCCCTTTTCAATTTCCCAGCCATAGAGGGTTTTCCACATCCAGTGTCAGATAAAGATGAATGGGATGACTATATTCTGAGATTCAGATGAAGCAAGCATGACGATCCCGGTAAGCACTTATTAAAAATTTTGTATGCATGCTCGAGCACGGCTTCTTTCACGAGGATGTCTGGATCAAGATGTTTGGATTTTCTTTAGAGGAAGATGCTCTTGACTGGTGTCTATATCTCCCTGCTGTTAGTATCCATTCTTTGAAGGATTTTCACGATGCTTTTAATTCGTATTACGAGAAGATTTACCTGGCACATCTTATTTTTGATGACTGTTGCAAAAAGTTGGCACTCCACATTCTGCAAATGATAGAGTGTTCCTTATGTGATGAGTCTAGTAAAGATCTGATTGAGATAGAAAGCGAGGATAAAAGTGAGTACCTTGCAAATACGGATGAAATGTTTTCTCTCTCTATTTCCCAAGAAGAAGTCCTTCTAGATATGATTGATGATAACGTTGACGATGGCATAGCTATGGATGCATTATTTTCTGCCCCTAGTGCGCCTGTTGTCTTAGTTTTAAAAGAAGAAATGGTTGAAGAAAAGAATCAAGAGATTGTTTTTTTTTCTTTGCAAGATAAAAGAGTTATGCGCTCACCGACCTTTGATGAGTATTCAGAAGCAGAAAGCATAGGCTACCAATCTTCTTATGAAAGCAAAATCTCCTACCAAGAACAACATGATAGAAAGAAAGAGACATCCATGGATATACATGAAGAGACTTCTTATTCTCAACTAGCAAATGTTATCAGAGAAGACAAAGGAGATATGGAGGAGATAAATGTGCAATTTATCTCTTGTCTTGAATCTGTAAATGAGAAAATATCACCTGGGATCAGCCAACCCGCATTAGTCCTCTACCCACCTGTACACTCTGAGGACATCGAACAACGGGTGAGTAACGATGAAGTGCATGAGGCATTTTCTTACTAGTTGAGCTTTCTTGATTATAATTTTTTTGACCTCGTGGGGTTGTATTTAGAGCTGTGTTTTCCACAAACATTGGAGCCTACAAAATTATTCATTTTGTCATCATTTGGGGGTATTGCCAGCATTCCAAGACATGTTTTCTTTTTGTTGTCATACTTCCCTTACCTTTTGTGGATCATTTGCAGTGAAGAAAAGGATCATATTACCACTTAGTCTGAGTGGTTATGGTAGAAGTTTGCTTTCACCTAGGACTTGGTAAAAATCAATTAGCTTAGGATTGTACATAAATAAGCTCCTTCTGGAGCCCATGTGTTTGTTTTCGTTTTTAAGTAGAGTAGTGTACATATCTCTCTGTTTTCTTCAACGTTGTTTTGAACTAGACTCCATAGCCCAACAACTAAGGCACTGGAACTGCGCATTCTTGGCAGCTCGCAGGGAGCATGCAATCCCATGTGGAGCCAAATGTTATCACATAAGGTTTTCAAGGGCCATAGGTGTGTGTTGATATACCTGAGTATGTAGTCTTGCCTTGTCTCTATCCTTGTCGCAGGCCAAATCTTAAGTTTTTCCCCCTTCGGCTTGTAAATCATTCTTTGTTTGCTCTTGTTCATTTGTGCGCCATGGTTTTCCTTAAATATCTTACTCGAGTGAAATCTTGGCCCCAAGCCCCTCTGTTTTTCTCTGAGGGCGAGCTCTCTCATCCTGTGCTTCAGTCACTGGTTTCCCTGTTTTCTCAGCTCACAGTCTGAATCCTCGATCATGCATGCCACAACCATGAACACAAAGCGCAACTTCTTAACAATCTGTTTCGGGATTGAAGCATAAGCAGAAGGTAGTTTTAATCTTTCAACGACGAAGATTCCAAGAGCAGTCCAGATCAGTGACTCACGGGCGTTCGGGAGTGCAAACTTGTGCGAAGTATAGCGACAGAGCAAAAGGACCTGAAGTGAATATGAATCGTTGATCTTAAAGGGGACAGGTGGTCGTAGATCCAAGCCTTCGGGGAAATGAGCTTCAGGATATTTGAAATGAGAAATACTTAGAAATCCCGAAGAGCCGAAGCCCGAAGACCCAAAGACCTGAAGCCACCGAAGCATCGAATTTGTCGAAGTGGCCAAAGGCCTGAAGTCCCGAAATGGATCTGGGTCGTTGATCAACAAGAGCCACGGGTCATCAGATCCACAACTCCGAGTAAAAGCGCATGGAAGAGTAAGCGATATTTGAGCTTTGGTTTTCCTGGAGCCCCGAGACCTGAAGTGGATCTCGGTCATCCAAATCCAGAATGCCACGTGTCATCAGATCTGTCACTCCGAGAGTTTTACTTTGGGAGTTTTAAAATGAGAAAAGCGTCGAAGTCCTGAAGACCCAAAAAGCCCAAGTCCCGAAGACCCAAAGCGCCAAAGTCCCGAAGACCCGAAGCAAGTGATACACTCTCATCAGGCATGACACCTGACACTCTTTCCAGGTCATTCGGTCATGGCCATGTCACCCTCCTTATCACGATACATTGACATCATATGACGTCATCTGGACCACCCATCAGCGGGACATGTGGCATAAATCCATGAGCTCCGGCTAAAGGACCGAAGTAATCCTTGGTCATTCGATTCATGAGGACATGCGTCAGTATATCGCCAGATCCGGGTAAAATCTGTAGGGAGCCTAGGTTTGAGATTTGATTTTCCCAAAGCCCAAAGACACGAAGGGATTTCATCCATCGATCTCTAGATGACCACGTGTCATCAGATCCATGGCTTCGGGTAAAAGCACTTGGAATCCCAGGTTTGAGATTTGATTTTCCCGAAGTCCGGAGACCCGAAAAGTGTCTCAGCTATTGATATCAGAGAGCCACGTGTCATTAGAGCCCTAGCCCCGGATGCTTTGCTTCGAGGAAAAATAAGTTCGAGTGTTGATTTTCCCAAAGCCCGGAGACTCGAAGGAGATTTCAACCATTGATTTAAGAGGATACATGGCAGTCATCAATATGGACATGTGGTGCACTCGTCAGTCATGGCACCAGGCACCTTTTCGGTAGTGACATGTATCACTCAGTCTAGGCAGTCGTGGGCATATCATTCGCTTCTTTCTTAGTGACACGTGTCACTTCTCTTTCATGACACATCAACATGGTGATGCTAGGCCGCCACGTTAGATCTTCCTTCGGGAGGTGTTATTGTTTAACATAAAAAAGTAGTGTCCCCCCAGGGCACAGTTTGGTGGATTCTAAAGTTGGAGAGTGGTTAAGTTTGGCAGTGGCGCTAAATCTAGCAGGTGTGCCCAGTTCTCATATCGGGACCAGATCTACGACCACAGCTCATTGCGAGGATGCAACATGCTCAAACGATAATTTTCTTGAGCATTCCCGCAATTGAAACCATGGTATGGTGAATGCGCTGCATGGAGAAATGTGGTGGATTGTAGACCCAAAAGCAGTCTGAACCACCTCTGAGTGGCTCTGAAATCACACGTGTATATGGCATCCTGTCTGAGAGCAACACGTGGCCGCTCCTTGAGCATTAACTCTTGTTCAATCTCCGAGGAAAGGCAGTTAATGAAAGTAGAGCTGGTGGTTAAAACCTCACATCACTCCATAAATGGAAGGCATGGAAGGCTCGGCTGTGGGGACTGAACCGTCAGCCCGTGGTAACCCTGTGAGCAGATTTTTCTGTAAAACCCATGCCGATCTGAGCTCACGTTTGGCAGAGGGGTGCACGTTCAGTTTGACATAAGAACTCGCAGACACAAAGCTTTGATTGTAGTGACCAGGTCACACTCTTGGTAGTGGCGTATTGTTTTGAGTATAAATAGATAGTTTTATTATTTTGTTTTCGTCAATTGGTTGAGCAGAGCTCCCGATTTTGTAATGTTTTAAAGCTAGAATCGTTGTTTGGTTATGTATCAAATTTCACACTTTCATGTTAATAAAAGTCAACTTCTTTTCATCTCTTTGTAAAAATTGTGCTAAAACACTTAGGCATGGAGGATCCAGTCAAGGGTTGTTATGCTGTTGTAATGTCAGTTTGATTATAGTTGTATCATGACCAGTTTTAGTCAGCTCCCTTGTTATCTTTCTCCCTCTTACACTGAATCGCTCGGGCATGGAGGATCCAGTCGAGCTGTTGTAGCTACATTGTGATGTAGGTTTGATCATTGTGTTTTTGTGACTGTGTTGTTTGGAGATATTTCAGTGTCTAAAGCTTGTGCTCAAGAGTGATCTTGAGTCTGATTTTTTCTTCTCCAAGCTACTTGAAAGCCTGATGCTTGTCAACTGGTCTAAGTTTTTTGGTTGTCAGCTGGTTGAGCAGAGCTCCCAATTTTGTAATGTTTTAAAGCCAGATCTATTATCTGGTTATGTATCAAATTTCACACTTTCATGTTAATAGAAGTCAACTTCTTTTCATCTCTCTGTAAAAACTGTGCTAAAACACTTGGGCATGGAGGATCCATTCGAGGGTTGTTATGTTGTTGTAATGTCGGTTTGATTATAGTGGTATTTTGACCAGTTTTAGTCAGCTCCCTTGTTATCTTTCTCCCTCTTACACTGAATCGCTCGGGCATGGAGGATCCAGTCGAGCTGTAGTAGCTGCATTGTGATGTAGGTTTGATAATTGTGTTGTTGTGACTGTGTTGTTTGGACATATTTAAGTGTTTGAATCTTGTGCTCAAGAATGATCTTGAGTCTGAGTTTTTCTTCTCCAAGCTGCTTGAAATCCTGATGCTCATAACATTCTTGTTCACCTTTCTCACTAAGTCTGACCTCTTCTCACACTTAAACTCAATTCACTGACTGAAGTTAATGCGACCCTCACTTCACTATGCATTTCTTGTCCAGTTTCATGTTGAACATCATTCATATATTGAGTTTTGTCCATTGACATCCACTCATATAAAACCAACATCCACCAAAAACTTTGATGGGTATTGGGCTTATCCTCTCGCAATCTCAAGGTGACTCTCAATGCTAACACCAAGATCTCACTTGATTTGTGGACACGACAAGGGGTTCATTAGGGGTTTTGTATTAGGGTTTATAGGATGTCGGCCCATGGGTTTACCCATGATTAAGCCTTTTTGTAAGCGATTGTAAAACTATAAATAAGAAATAATGTAATGTAGTGAGGGTGATGTAATTGGCTAAGTGCAAGAGGCAAGTAGTTCTGAGTTTCTTTGTGCAACAAAACGTGTATGTAAGGATCTATTCTTGATAGGGGAGTTGGCTATGTGCCTTCACCTAATTTTGTGAAGGTAGATCTAGCGCTTAGTGCGCAGATCACCTGTCCGGTGTGAAGCTTGGCTCTGTGGCTTAGTACAAAGGAGCAAATGAATGTAAGAGATTGAAGCCTAATAAAGAAGAAGAAGCAATTGGTGGACGTAGCCCCACACTGGGGTGATCCACATATATCATGTGTTGATGGTTTACTTTGTGCTATGATGTTTATGTTATGGTTTTGATTAGTGCATTGATTGTTATGTATGATAGATAGATCTATGAATGCTTAGTGCTTTATTTATGTTGAATCTACTATATCTAACTTATGATGCTAAGTGCGATGTGTATTTTGTCATTATTATTGCACCGATCTATTCCTAGGGTTTGTTCTGCGATGTGAATGAAGTTGATAACTAATGCATGTAGTTCTTAAGTACTCTGCGATGTAATTGTAATCACAGATCTGTGTTCCAGCTTGGTTACAGACACCTGAGTCATTTAACCCCCCCTGCCTCTACCTCGGGTGAGACTTCGCCTGCTTCATAGGTATTGCCGAAAGGGTCGGTAGTTAGGGTTTTGTTGGTGCATTGTTGAAGCGTTGAACCTTGAGTCTGCCCCTGTGCCAACAAATGGTTCCGTTGTCAGGACCTAAAACTGTGATTGCTGGGAACTAAACAAAAGAGAAGCTCTGTGCGTAGATCTGTTGCTGTAGTGCGCAATACTCTACTTGACTTACGAAGCTCTATGCTAAGAAATAAACCTGATTTGAGGAAAAAAGGTAAGATCCTGAAAGAGGTAAAGCTTTGTGCTTTGATAGAGTAAGATAAGTGCAAAATTTTTGTTTTGAAAGCATTAATTTATTTATGTTTAATAGATTCTATCCTAGTCTTAAAGCTAGGGCACAGTTGGAAGAAAGAGTTGATTTGAATAAATATGATAGAAACAAATAAAGATACGTTATTCCTATGCATAGAAAGAATTTTTTGACTAATAAGTGGATGTAGGAACCTAGAAAGAATTTTTGGACTAATAAGTGGATGTAGGAACCTAGAAAGATTTTTTGTAGATTGCAGGTCCAGCATTGTGACCCTAGTGCACAGTAAAAGAGAGGTTGGGAAACATACAAGAGAAAGAGAGGATTGACACTATGTTATAACTGTAGAAGACCGAGACATCTTGCTAAGGAATGCCTTGGTGCAGGTCCTATTTGTCTTTGTTGTAAAACTGTTGGTCATGAAGTTCAGGATTACCCAAGGATGATTTCTAAAGTTGAACAAATGAACATGAGGCAAGAAAACTATGAAGGCAGTCCAAAGAATAAGAGCATGTTAGAGAATCATCAAGATAGAGGCCTAAAGAAAGTTTAGACTACATTAGTACAGTTAAAAGAAGCAATGAATGATCACAAAGATGTCAGTTTACCAAATATCTTGAAAGAAAAACAATGCATAAATGCAAGAATACGAGACTTCGACATAGACTGTATCTTGGATGAAGAAACACAAGTGAATATTATGACAAATGATACTTGGGAAATTTTGGGAAAGCCTACTGTGGTTCCTGCATTGGGAAGGATAGGCTTATTTAAAGGAAAGATGATAACCTTATGTGGAAGAATTACTAATGTACCTGTTATCATCCATGGAACATCGACTAAAGAGGAATTTGAAGTCATTAAGTTTGTTGAGAACAATGCCCCTTTCCCTCTTTTGTTAAGAAAGATTTGGATTGAGAAGGGTCATATCTGAAGGAAAACAAAGGAAGAAGCGAGAAAAAAGGAAAAGGAAGAACTAAGGGATTTCATAGCTAGAAAAATAGATCAAATGACAAAAGAATGAAAAGTTAAGTCGAAGCAGTAGAATGTAAGAGAATTAGCTGTCGAAGTTGAAAGAGTGCAAGATGGTTTGAAGGACCTATCCATGCAAGAAAGAAGAATACCCACCCGGGAATCAATAACATAAGAGATATTAACTTTGAACCCCTTGGAAGTACATCGGCAACACGAACTCGCTATGCTAGGAGAAGATAAGAATAATACTGGAAAGGGAATTCCAGAAACAGTTAGAGGGGCTCATATCACAGGAAAGAAGGAAAGGAAGCTCATTAAGAAGAAACCTAAGTTGGAAAAGCTACATGAAGTTACATGGAACAAATGGAAGACTCTGCAGGAGGCAACTTTGTAGAATTCGAACCTCGCTGGAACAATAGAACTACGCAGAATGGGAATTTGCTTTGACGAAGCTTAACAACCGTTGGAGGCGCCCCAACCATTAGAACGACGCTCCAAAACGGCTAGGAGACACATTTATGGGAGAATAGACCGTGTTTGGGATGTTGAGACTGCGCCATAATAGACAGATTCACGTTCCTGGCCGTTGGAAGAGTCTGTTATGATGCTCACTTATTTAACCTGTCGGACGCTGCACAAGGACCACTTTTTGCTACCTGTGATTATCTAAGACAAGAAGAGAAGTGATTGTGTCTCGAGTCGTGCTATTGGACATCACTGTCTATTTGTCTACTTCATTCACCCACCCCGACCCATTTGTTAACAATTAGAATGTCAGCCGAGCGCACTGAGCTAGAGAAGTTCATCAAAGAGGTTCTTAAGAATGTGTTCAGGCATCGTTGACTAGGGTACTGCAGGCTTCCCCTGCAACTGCACGACGTTCTAATTGTTCTAACCTCACGATTGAGAAGAGAAGTAAGCATTGCGATGATCTAGCTAATGCGAAGAAGATCCCGTCGATCTTACCGGATTATATCCTGCCTTTGACTGGCATGGTTAATTGTGACAACATCCCACGAGACTTCGAGTAAATATTGATCACCGCGTACATTCCGAAGGGAATACGCATAGTGGGAAGTCAGTTGGGACAAATCTCGCTGCTGAAGAACAATGATTTTAACCTTGGAGATAAAAATAACTATGTGATGCTCGTGCCCCATAGATATTTGATGAAGACAACTGGGAAGAAGCCTCACTTGGTCTCCCAACCTTGGATTAAGGAGCTCGCGCAGTCCACAATACTTAACGTGATGAAGATCCCTCATTTTGGGCGACATTAGGAGGTTTACGCTTGCGTTAAACTCCTCTTGTCATGGTAGATAATTGTGGATGGACAAGAGGATTACTGTGGATCCGATGCTCATCCACCATATTGCAAGATTGATCATGCAAGGACCCGACCCTCAACATTTCTACCCAGGGAAGACCTTAGATCGCTCCCTGACACAGCGCATCAAGGACGCATATGGAGAAGTTGAGAAGGGAAAGCGAGTCTACAAGGTAGCCTCTATCCATGATGGCGCAATGCACCTCGCTTTCCAACTCATAGCTGGCAAGTTTGTAAGAAAGAATTGCCTCACGCAGGTCACCGGGTTCGTGGTGGACCTCACAGGAAAATGCGTGGGGGGGATGCAAATGAATTGGGCTAGTTACTCATCAACGAGCTTGAGAAAAACTGTCGTGAAGCACAGTATCAGGGATACGAGTTCCAATTTAGCTGGTCGTTCGTATTGATTGCATTTGTCGCTTGACAAATGCCGAAAGGAGCCACCTTCCCGAAGATTGAACCGTCGGAGCCATTGGTTGCAAGGTTCTCAACCTTATGGTATACAAATGACCTGTCAAAGCAATGACAGTCGAACATAGTGTTCCATGCCTACTATCAGCAACTGAAGGTTACCATTGAGTCATTCCCATGCATGACACCACACACCTTGCACCAGTACAGACCACTAGCCAAGTTCCGCGCAAATCCGCAATTTATTTATATCACTGCAAAAAGCGGTGAGAGCAAGGAAGAGTTACAGTCTTACTATAAGCGGATCGATGAAGCATGGAGCAGATGTTATAACCCTAAATTGCACCCTACATTCTTACTTGGCATCATGCCATCTCAGATCCCTTATTTTCCAAAAGCACTGCTGAACAACTCTTTAAAAATCCTCTTTTATAAAGGCCCACGTGCCCTACTCCATTACTGCATGCGTGTACACACTAGATAACTTCAAACAACCCACGTGGACCGACAAAAGCATGAAAAAAGGAAAGTTTCCGACGGAACACACAACTCACGGTGAGTTAACTGAAATTCCCGTCCATGCATGGCCGAGGGTTCATCTAAATACCTAGCTTCTTCTAACCTATAAAAGAAGGGCTAGGGTTCCCATTTGGACGGAGAAAAAATATAGCAAGGAAACTCTGCCCATTTGCATATTCCCATTGTCCCAACCCTTTAGCTATCCTTGTGCCAGAAGAGAGACGAAGCAAAGAAGTTGGAGGACAATTGAAGAGGAGCCCAAGATCAGGTTCGCGGTGCGGTGGCCGGTCTCGACTTTTTGTAAGTTGACTCATTCAAAGTAATAAAGAAAATGCTTTTCCAGTCCCAATTCATGAGTTATTCATAGTCTGTTAAATACATGTTTGAATTTCTAACCTGTTAGTCTAT
>JZKD02S1912876.1:22508-47774 GCA_000966675.3 Picea glauca
GTGTATTACTGTATATCTGTGTTTATGGTTGCATCTCTGATACATTTTTGTTATGTTATTGAATATCTGCAATATCTTTGTGCATTTCTTTATTATATCTCCGCTCTCATTTCGTTCCGAAAATAATCTGGATCAAGGGGAAGCACCCTTCAAGAGAAATATTGGGAAACATTGCCTTGTAAAATATTGTAATTTCGTAGTCAATCTGGACCATTCATTACAAGGTTGCAAATCTGACGATAGAAGTTATTTTTAGGGTATTTTTCCCTAGAAGGAAACCCTCTCTTATGATGGAATTGTATTGTGCCGGTGTATTATTGTGAATATTGTATTATGAGAGAGGAGACTGAGAGAAAGAAGATGAAGTTATAGTGGGTGTGTTGTAGGTTGTGTCCCTTCATTTTGTTGGATAATAAAAATGAAGGACCTGACAAGTTCTCTTGTGGACATAGCCCACACTGGGTGAACCACATATATCTGTGTCCCTATTGTATTGTGTATTTTATGTGTTTTATTTCCTCATTTGCTTTATTTTATTGCTCCAGGATCCCGTTTTTCTAACAGCATCTCAATGGCATGAACCATCTGTTATCACTAGAAATTGCATCATAGTTTTTGTGGTCTCTCATGTGCATAGTAGTTGCATTTGCATTTTCAAGACTCAAAAATTCAAATGTTGAAAGAAGTATCGAAAATTGTGTAGTGAATTTAATATATCTAATGAGGAAATAATTATTATTGATATTTGTACTTCCAGATAACGCCATATAAGATGGAAATGGTGGATAAATTAGGGTTACAAGAAAATTTGATATGATCATGTGAAGTTGGACCTAGGTGCCTAGGGAAATAGATCATTATTGAGATGAACACTTTAAATTCTACATCCCTTAATTTTAGATGATGCAACCCTTTATTAAAAATAAATAGTGACAAGGAACTAAGGACATGCTCTCCCATGAAACTCTCTCTCTCTCTCAAGCTTAGATACCCTATGTTTTTTTCCATATATTCCATAACTATATATAAAAGGATCATGGTTCTACCATCATTTGAAATTGGCAATGTGGATCCTAATGGCCATCAGGGATCCTCCTAACAATAAAGCACAAACACCATTGTCAAATAACAAGAAATCCATTACTAATTCAAAAACCATCATGACATGGAATCCAAGGTGAGTCGAGTTATATGCACCCAATTTGGGGTTAGGAGATCAATGTCTCAATTTAAATACTATGTTTCAAACATGTGATTGTGGTTTATATTAGTTATTTGGATAATGTTATTTGATAGGTGTTTATAGATTTGTGCAACGACAAGGGATAGATTTGCCAACTTAGAATACATATGGGTAAAAGTTGTATGATAGTAGGTGTGGAATGTGTCCTATTGAGAGAGGGAGAGTAGCATTCATATTCATGCCTGCTAACAACTCCCTCTGTGTAATGGGTTGAAGAAGACATGTACTCGTATAGGTGGTTATATGATGTTATGAGTGATTTGAAACTAGGGTGACACTGATACCAAACTTGGCTTGATTCTAGGTCACTTCATAAAGGTCACATTTACAATTGTGGATCTAATGAACTTGATTGCATCAAAGGTAAAATGATGGACTTATGAAGGCTTGAATATAAATTGAATATAACTTGGTGAATGTGTTGTTAGTCCCATAATCTATTGCTTAATGCATTTAATGAAGATAATTGTGGAAATAAAACATGCATAAGAAAACATGAGACAAAATATCAACACATGAGGAAAGAGATCACCGAGTAATTAACAAAATTCACCAGAACCTTCTGGCTATGTCTTCTGTCTCATAAAATCTATGAACTACTTCATTATCTTCTTCAAATATACTCTCATTTACAATGCAAAGGGTTGAATTCCCACATCAAAAAGTGGCAATAGAATTATCACAACAAGTGGCAGTATCGAAGAGATTCTCTCATGCACAATGAAAAGAGCTAGATTCTCACAAGCATTTGGCCATGTCTCTCCTATAAAGAGACGATATCCTCTGACATTACAAGGATAGATCTCTCACAATCATGTGGCAATGTATCTCTTGCAAAGAGACAATATCCTCTGAAAAAGGTTGATCTCTCACAATCATGTGGCATAAAAATGACCTCTCTCATCAGCTCCATAAAGGGACCCCTCAAGGGGTGATCCACCAGGGCATCCCACCCAAAGATTACATAAGGAGTTTATATAGTTTCCTTAGCTCCATAATTCAAGGAGACAATATCCACAAATTTAGGATCTAATAACCACTCATGCACAAAAATGAGAAAGAATATCAACCAACTCATGAGACCCTTAACTTCCTCCTTAACACTAGGAAACCACTTGTAATAAAGTGAGGAAGAGTCCAAACCAACTATGAGACCTTTAGCTTCCTCCTTTAGACTAGGAAACCAATTTCCCCTTACAATTAGGAAATTAATTTGTGAGTTAGATTCTCACATAAAACTAATTTCTCATTTTTACAAATAATACATGAGATTTCCACTCACTCCAAGTATTCCTCCTTTTTCCAATTTGGATGATTAATACACGAGTTTCTCATACTCATTCCAAGTATTAATCATTTTTACAATTCAATTAAATCATTCATGAGCATTAATTATTTATTTTAAACTTTGTCACCTATCATCAAACTTTTTAACGATTTATCCCATGGTGTACAAAGTAGGAATTTTCCATTTGTAGATCCTTCTGGATCAAACCTCCCCACAAAAAGAACTTTTGGTCCTCCAAGATTATAGAGGGGAACTGTAACTTGAATAAACGCAACCAACTTCTAGGAAGAGTCTTACACTCCACGATGCAGTTCCCCACTGCTCGATGTGCATAACAAATGTCTCTGGCATGACGCACCCTTCTTTTCCTTCATCTTTGTACTTTGGAATGATCTGTGTAACAAATGTCTCTGAAAGGTCACACCCTTCTTCTCCTTCACCTTTGTACTTCAGAATGAGGATGTCGATGTCAACACTTGCATCGATGTAAATCTGTAGCTGACCATACATGATCACAATTTCAAATCAATACCACACTTTATGATAGTTTATCAAACACTCATGGACAAGTTTACAATGATTTCCAAATAGGCCTTAGGAAAAATAATTCCTCTCACTCAATAGTGGTTACAAGACCCATTACAATGTTTTCAAAATAGGTTTAGGCAAAACAATGCCTCTCACTCAATAGTGGTTGCAAGACCCATTACAATGTTGTCAAAACAGGCCTAGGAAAAACAATGTCTCTCACTCAATACTACCTACAAGACCCATTACAATGTTACCAACAAGGCTTACAAGGTTTAGGCATAGAAAAAAATGCCTCTCACTCTCATCGTCACTTTCAAGAGTGGCTAATTACAACCTTTTACATCATTAACATTAAGGATAATTCCCCCAAATGTGCAGTAGTGGGAAACTCTATGGTTTTTAAACCCGCATTACATACATGTGAAACATAATAAATAAGGCATAAAATGGATTCTCTCACATACAGTGGCAAAGGTCCCCTTTGAATTTATTGCTCAGATTCAAGAATACTCATCATCATCATACTTGTCTCACAATTCTGAGACCAACGACTGTAAACATGACTACTTTCTAACAAAATGTCAAAAATGGCCTCTTACCGCATCGTCTCGGTTTATGTGCAAGCTTCAAACAATGTTTTTCCTGCAATAATTCAGATCTTGTTGCCCTACTACAACACTCAAAGATCACTAGCATCTGCAACATACATTCATCTTCTTGCAATTTCCAAAAAGAGACAAAAAACATAAATGCATAAAACTTACATTGGTTTTTGTGCCAAGACGCTCCAAGCATTGCTCAAATCTTGGCATACATAACACCAACAGGTTTTTCTCATCATTCTAAAACTTTTGGCTGTAAACTCGACCTCTTCCAAAAATTGAAACTCTGCCTCGAAAAACATGTCATGCATTAATGACAAAAGTGGGTGTCTACCATGAGCTTAAAAATCCGCTGCTCAGATCCAAATTTTGACTGCACCAATGGATTCGTGGAAAAAAAGGGCAAAAATGTCTATAATTTCGTCAAATTCTGACATTGTCACTTCTGGACCTCATTGGGCTCTCTGCCTCGATTTGCATGCCATGCATTAATGACAAAAGTGGGCTTCTTCCATGAGCCTTGAAAATCCAGATACAAATTCTGACTGCACCAGTGGATTCTTGGTGAAAAATAATGCAAAAATGACTGTACTTTCATCAAATTTTGTAACTCCCACTTCCAGGCCCCTCTTGGGCTCTCTGCCTCTAAATGTGTGCCACACAGTCATTAATTCTAGCAACAAATACTCCTGCACCTTGAAATGAGTGCCCATACTTGGGAAAATTTAGGCTGCCATGTGGCATCCTGTGATTGGCCCATGTGTCACCTACATAGTGAGAAACCAGTCAATGTACGGTTAGTGCCACATCACTATATGACCTGCCACATCATCAACATATGCCAGTGCCACATCATTATACGTCATTCCATGTCATCATCCTACGCCAACGCCACATTATCGTACAACCAAACACATCATGCTAACGTCATCCGTCATATTGCCCAGTCATCTGCCACATCATGATGACATCATCATCCATACTACCACGTCACACCCAGTCAACATGCCATGTCATGATGACTTCATCATTTGTACTTCCACGTCACCTCCCATTCAGCATGCCATGTCATGTTGACATCATCATTCGTACTGCCATGTCAATGCCTAGTCATCATGCCAAATCATATTGGCATCATCATATGTACTACCATGTCTACACCCAGTCATCCGTTGACTTCATATTCCATGTCATAGTCGTACTACCACATGGCATCTGTATAGTGCCACATGGCACTTTTCTATTCATCCAAATGTACCACAAAAATGTTGAAAATGAATGACATGTGTCCTACTGACATCAACATTCATACTACCAAATGTGCCTACCACATTAGTTGATGCATCATCGTATGACCTGCCACGTCCTCCGTACAGATGATACGTGGTGGCCTCTTGTGCTTCCACATCAACATGTTGACGTCAGCACTCTACGAATTTCGCCAGTTTCGTCAATTTGCTGAAAATTTCATATGCCCATAAATTTGTCATATGGACTCTGTTTGAGGTGTCATTTGCATCATTGGAAATCTTGCAGTGAGCTCTTCGAGTTGGTTCTAATTTCGTCGAATTCTGAGCACTTTCATTTTTGAGCTATTTTGGAGCCCCATGGCTCAATTACTCAAATAGGTGACCCATTTCCTATTCAATAGACCTTCTTAGCTATGCATTCACTGCTTGGATGCATTGGTTGATTCCTTCAAGATTTTTTATTCTTTTCCCATCTTGTATAAAACACCTACAATCCCTATCAATCCTGCTCTAATACCACTTGATCTGAAATCGGGGTGACACTGATACCAAACTTGGCTTGGTTCTAGGTCACTTCACAAAGGTTAGATTTACAATTGCAAATCTATTGAACTTGATTGCATCAAAGGTGAAAAGATAGACTTATGAATCCTTGAATCCAAATTCAAATTGAATATAACTTGGTGAATGTGTTGTTAGTCCCATAATCCATTCCTTAATGCATTTAATGAACAAAATTGCGAAAATAAAATATGCATAAGAAAACATGAGACAAAATATCAACACATGAGGAAAGATATCACGGAGTTGTTAACGAAGTTCACGATAAACTTCTGGCTATGTCTCCGGGCTCATAAAATCTATGAGCTACTTCATTTTCTTCTTCAAAGATACTCTCCTTTACAATGCAAAGGGCTGAATTCCCACATCAACAAGTGGTATTAGAATTCCCACAATAGGTGGCAGTATCGAAGAGATGCTCTCGTGCACAATGCAAAGAGCTATATTCTCACAAGCATGTGCCCATGTCTCTCCTACAAAGTGATTATCTCCTCTAACAATACAAGGCTAGATCTCTCACAATCATGTGGCAATGTCTCTCCTACAAAAAGACGATCTCGTCTGACAAAGGTTGATCTCTCACAAGCATGTGGCATAAAAATGGTCTCTCTCATCAACTCCATAAAGGGAACCCTCAAGGGGTGATCCACCAGGGGATCCCACCCAAAGCTTACATAAGGATTTTATATAGTTTTCCTTAGCTCCATAATTCAAGGAGACAAGATCCACAAATTTAGGATCTAATAACCACTCAAGAACAACAATGAGAAATCATCTCAACTAACTCATGAGACCCTTAACTTCGTCCTTGAGACTTGGAAACCACTTGTAATAAAGTGAGGAAGAGTCCAAACCAACTCATGAGACCCTTAATGTCCTCCTTGAGACTAGGAAACCAATTTCCCCTTAAAATTAGGAAACTAATTTATGAGTTGGATTTTCACATAAAACTAATTTCCCATTTTTACAAATAATACGTGAGATTTCCACTCACTCCAAGTATTCCTCCTTTTTCCAATTTGGATGACTAATACACAAGTTTCTCATACTCATTCCAATTTGGTGATGACCTTTCCAATGGTTGCAAGAATTTGGAAAATGTTAAGTCTAAAATATCATCCTATCAAAAGAGGAGTGAAAATTTACACAAAGTATGATCTCATTTAAAGAGCGAATCCATTTCATCTAATGAAGATCTTGAAAAGTGAAGAATTCACAAAATGGAATCACCAAGAAGAAAAAAAAAATAGGTAAACATGACTTTGTTTAGTGAGAAAAACAGAATTATCAAGAAAGAAACATAAAAATTGATTTATTCTTAGGAAAAATGAAGAATTCACCAGTATGAATGGAATCATGAATAAGCATGATTATTTTTAATGGAATTGTGGAGGAGAATAAATAAGCATGATTCTATTTAGTGAAAAAACATAGAATTAACAAGCAATAAAAATAAATTGATTTCCTTTTAGAGTAATTTCATCTAGTGAGGAGAATAGATTCATGAAAATTCACTAGATATGATTCAGCCATAACTTTGTCTAAAGAAAAGAATCACAAATCCATCTAATGAAGACAATAGATTCATAATATTTTTTGAAGTATGAATCCCTCTAGTGAAAAAATAGATTCATACAAAATGATTTAAGGATGATTATGAGGAATACATCTTGTAAGTGAAGAATTCATTCGATCTATAACATAATGGAACATATTCATGGATAATGAGGGTTAAAGACAAAAGAATCTTCAACACTATTAAAAGGTCAAGAAGAAGAATAAATTATTTGCTACACTAGTATTCCTAGAAAGCTAACAACATTACCTTAAAACCAAAATATAAGGAAGAGAAAAGAAAAGCAATAGGAAATTGAAAGATTACAGAAAGAATTCTATTTGAAATATCGATTTTAAGATTACTAATTACAAGCTCGTATATGACATGAAAAATCGAGAAAAGATACTTAACTTTGTATAGTTGAATTTAGAATTTGAGATAAACCTAGGTTTAGATTTTAAAGAATATGATAGTGAAAACTTAGATAGAGCTAGACATCCCTCAAATCATCCACAATTTAGATTGGAGTGGCTTTCAATAAGAAGGAAAAATATTTAGTTGTTGTTTTCTGATGAGATATTATATACTTGACAAAAATTCTTATCAAGTGATTAAAAAATGTATCAAAATCCATTTTCACTAAATGTATAAGGTGAGTTCTTTAACAAAATCTCAATTGTCTACTTTTTCCCAATCACCCTTACCAAAAAATTTCCTAGTATGGCACATGAATGTTTTGAGGAATTGTAATAACATAGATAAATAAACAAGGTAATAGTACCGAACTGAAATATTATGGAAAAAAAAATAGAATTCAAATAGAAGAAGAGACAAGTACTAGAAATATCATTTGATTCATTAATCTTTAGAAGAAAAAAACAAAGTTTCATTGGGAAATTCATAGAAAATTACAATCATAACTATGCAAAAATTCTCATATCTTTTAAAATTACAACTTTCCAAAAAAAACATACATAATATATTAATAATAACTATTTTTTTAATTAAAAACATAAAATTAATCATCATTATTTTAATGGAACTTAATACCTCTTACATAAACAAATATAAACAATCAAAAATCTTTTGTAAGTTGCTCACTATCATTATTATTAATGACTTTCATTGCTCGAAAATTTCCATATGACTCTTTTGTAAGTTGCTCACTATCATTATTAGTCCCTGCCATAGGCGTAGAGGGACTATAGCGATTGATAAATCGTTGACCTGTTATTAGATTGTGCATTGACCATAAATATTTCCATATTGTCTATTGTTGGAACAAGGGAAGTGAAGACATCGATTTTAATATAATAAAAAGTATCATGTTTGTCAAAATTTGATTGGACAAAGGATTGGAGGTCTTATTGCAGCCTTCATTATTCCTAATGTTAAATATCTTGACCTGTCTAAAGTATTTGGTAGTATATGGTCTTTTTGAATTATATATTTTATTATGCATTGGTCGACGGTGGATTAATGCTAGCATTAGTTCAAATTTCTCCCTTAGCATTTTCTACTGGATAGAATACATTCTCTACCATATTACTATGTCTGATTTTTGCTTTATTGTTGCATGCTTCGAGAGAACAGGTTTGCCACGCTGCATATTTTCTTAAATGCTTGCACATGCCTATGCCCTTCGATGGTCCTGACAGTCTTAACTATTTACCTAACAGTGTTGGCAGTGTTAAATGATTATTTTACATATGGGTTGCAATATAGTTTCGTTCATGGTCGGCATCGTTGTTCGAGTGTTAAATCCTTGTTCGGTGCTTCGTTCCATGGTTCTGGTTCTTGTTTGATTCAACTTTGCAAAGTTGAGGTCTTGCAATTGCAGTTCGAGATCTTTGTGGTTGTTCATTGGTTTGTTGTTTTTCAACTTTGCAAGTTGTTGGACCTGTTGTTGCGGTTTGCATTTTTTGGGGCTGAGCTCTTGTCGTCCTTTGTTGAAGGGTAAGTTTCCCTATTGTTGTTGTTTTTCAATGGTGGAAATCTCACCATCTTTGTCTGTGCTCTTAGTTTATGTTCCTGGGAAGCATGTGTCTTGCAATGCAGAGGGCTTTATGAAAATTAGTTGGGAGCCATCAGAAGAGGGAACCATCGGGCGAGGTCTGTACACAGGGTATGCTTTCATTCTGTGGGTGGAAACACTGTGTCTACCTATTCTATTTCTGCTGAGTAAAGTTATTGTTTTATTTATTTATTTTTTTTCTTCTCATCTTCTATGGGGACTAGGGGGGAATTGAAGTTGAGAAGAAGAAGGTTCAAAGATACATACGAGAATTGGTGCCCTGCTTTGTTTTTTTTTTTCTATTTTGCTACCTTTTATTTTTTTCTCCTGCTTTTCTCTGTTTTCATAGAAAGTGAAACTATGTAGAAAATAGTTTCAAAGTGACAGTTGAAGAGATGAATGAGGTACTAGATGTTGAGTCGTACGAAATAGCTGCACAATCCATTGCACATGACAACATTGATGTGGTTTTGCATAGCAATGTGTCTTTTATATTGGATGCATTCTCGTATACTGTTGGGGATTTCCTTTTTGATACATTCCAGGTTCTATTGCATTTCCTCTATTCGTCGACCGAGTTGCGCAATGGATTGATAGATTATTTCTTGACCTTTTTTAAAAATGGTGATGCCGAGGCTTTACAGTCCTATGAATACGAATTGGAATCTGATTTTCTTCCGCAGTTTCATG
This sequence comes from Picea glauca, assembly GCA_000966675.3. Classification (NCBI taxonomy): domain Eukaryota; kingdom Viridiplantae; phylum Streptophyta; class Pinopsida; order Pinales; family Pinaceae; genus Picea; species Picea glauca. The sequence goes on from JZKD02S1912876.1 coordinate 32,246, forward strand.
GAATACAAGATGTCACTACGTATTTTTCAAAAATGCGGTTGTCTGCATCTCCAGTTCTTCCTCTGCATCAGAGGGGACTTTGGGGAGATACATTTTGTATACGATGGCTGTCTAACTAGCTGAATATATCAGTTTCCATTTGTTTATTGACAAGAAAAACAAGATATCTACTATTCAATAAAACAACATCTGACAATCCATATTGCATCTTGGTCCATGATGCCAATGCCCTCAGTGGCCATTATGAACCACTAGTGTATAGAAAAATTCCCATATGCAATATAGAAGGTCCTCGTATCTACTTGTTCATTATTTTCAAAGACCTTCAATCGCAATGCAAAGGGATTTTGCATGGCATAGATTGCCATGGTTTACAGTTGGCAACAAACGTTGTGTCTAGCTGTGGAGATAGTCTGTTCAATGCAATTTATTGTTTGGTACCAGCGGAATTCGATGTTCAGTCACTGCGAATTTACACTGTATAGTCCTTTTGCAATGCAATTATAGGTGGCAACCAACAAGCTTTTAGGTGCTTGCATCAACACCTTTGCCCATATCTCATAGAAAATATGTCGACAGTTGGAATTTGGCAGGAATACCTTGTGAACATGGTGCTTCCATATGAAAAAGGGTGTATGGAGGGTTGCAGATTATGTTTGCAATGGTTGCCTGTCATATTCAGGGTTAATATCCAGGTGTGGTTTCCCTTGCTAGATGTCACTATTCATTCTTGGGTTATTGATTCAAATTGTGATCGAACAATTGACATCCTTTCGTTGAAAATAGATACAACACATATCCATTATGAACCTTTGATTGCACATATCAATAGTTCAGGTTTGACTGTCCATGCCACCCAAACGACATCGAATTTGCATACACATGGAATGTTTTTTTGTGAAAATGAAAGTCTTCCCAGTTGCGATATGGGTAGACAGGTATTGAAAAAAAAAACATTCGTAAAATTCATGACAGTTGTGATGAGGCCATAGACCGCTTAGACAAAAAACGTAGAGTAAGTTATCACAATTTGAAAAAAAATATTCATCAAATTCGCCTGACTTCTGATAAGGTCATAGAGGCCTTGAACAAAAAACGTAAAGTAGTTTCTCAAAAACTGGGTGAAAGTGAAATTCATCCCAGTTTCCACCAGCTCATCCTGCCCTTGGGCAAGAAACGTAGACTAAGTTACCACAAATTGAAAAAGGTCATGCACGAGAGAAAAAAATTACATTGCTACACTTCCTTTTAGAGAGAAACTCACATATCACAATGTAAAGAAATTTGTTCGTGTAGAACAAAGCATAAACATGTGTGATTGCATATCCAATAATGGTGATGCAACTGTACGACTTCGTAATCTACACGCAACACCATGCAGTAGTAGAAATGAAAACCAGGAAACAATTTCTACAAATAATTCCCTGCGAAAGAAAAATACAAGACAGAACTACATGAAACAAATGAAAGACACTCCTTCCATTGCATGTGCAATTTGTGAACAATTGAATTTTTCAAAACACAATAAGGCTTTCACGCCTGATTTGCAAGAAGAATACCTCTGCTTGACAGCCCAGGATAAACCATTTTCCAGTGCGAAAGTTTGTCTTCCATGCAAACGATCGCTTGAAAATGGAAAACTGCCACAGTTTGCAACCCCTGACCGAATAAGATGTAATACAACACTAGCAGATGTAAGTGAACTTACGGAACTCGAGGAGAGACTTGTGTCTCTTCGAATTTCATTTGCCCAAATCAAACCTTGGGGCTATCAATGACCCCATATGGGCTTAACAGGATCAATTATTAATGTGCTTGTTCAGCTAGATGTTGTGCAAAAAGCGTTGCCACAATCTATTAACAATACAATTACAATCGTTGTGGCTCTAAAAAGACGCTTGCGATACAAAAATTCCTATCAGGAAAGAAAAGTGCATCTACATGTTATGAAAGCATTAAAGGAATTATGTTCCAGAGCCCTGTACAAAGCAGAGAACATTTGTATAAATGCCAACTGGAATAGTGTTCTTGCAGAAGAACATGGAAACTCTGTATATGCTCTTGAAAATCCTAGTGATTTTTATGCAAGTGATGAATCAGACAAGGAAACATCTACTGAAACATTGGTGCACGGATTCACTAATTCATAGTGCATTCGTGACTTGCAAGACAAAATTGTCAAAATTGCACCTGCCGAGGGGCAGCGTCCACTTGGAATATTCAAGGACAAATTCACTGAGGAAATGAACTTTCCAACACTCTTATATGGAGATCCACGTGGCACTGATAATACAGAATGACTCAGTTATCATAAAATAGTCCGATGGGAGTTGCTACATTCAAGCGGTTGCTTCTCTTGTCACATAACAAATTTGTTTTTCAAGACAATGCACATAATAATAGAGCAAGTTATGTCTTGCATGTGGGTTCGAATAAGAAAAGGCCAATTAGAAGGAAGAAAGTTGTTTGCGAAGGATGTGAAGTAAAAAGTTAACCTACAAAAAATTTTGAAATCTGATATTGGATACATAGATTTCAAAAACATATGCACCTCTCCTAACTATTTGCAACAAAACAAAAAAAATATTTTTGCAATGATCCGACAATTAGGCTTGCCAACATTTTTCGTCACATTTACAAGTGTAGAGAACTGTTGGGATCCATTGGTGGCTACAGTATCTGACCTACAGAAGAAAAGGGAACGTAAAAAAGAAATCGATACACTAGAAAATAGCGACATTGACTACCTCATAAGAAAATACCCAGTGACATGTACTCGCTACTGTAGACATAGAATAAATGCTTTGAGACAATTGATATGCCATGATGAAACATTTTTTGGAAAAATTTCGAACTACTTTTTTGTCACTGAATTCCTGAATAGGGGAAATGAACATGACCATGCATTGTTTTGGATAGAGGATGCACCAATGTATGGAGCCGATAACAATTCAGAGATCGAACAATTTGTGGATAAATACATAACATGCACCACAGATCATTTGGATCCAAAACTTGTGAAAGTCCATAGACATTACCATACAAGAAGTTGTAGAAAACGAAAAAAAACTCACATTGCAGATACAACTTTCTTGTCCTGCCAATGAGAGCTACAAGAATCATAGAGCGAGTTAGTGTAGAGGAAAATGTTGTTGTTGAGAAATCTAAATCCTTGTTCACATTTCTATAAGAAGAGGGATTTGACGAAATGATGACCTTTGATGCCTTCTTAACACAGGTAAATATTTCAGAAGATGAGAACATCCAAGCCATACAATTTACGCTTAGGCAACCAACACTTTTCCTTAAAAAAAAACTCTCCCATATTTGGAACAACAGTTTCTCCAAGGATATGCCAGTTATGTGGAAAGAAAATACATATGCGCAGTACGTGTTGAATGCATATGATGTAGCATCATACTATACTTCGTATATGATGAAGAGTGACAAATCTATGACAAGTGCATTCGGAAAAATATGCAAAGAACATCAAAGAAGTCATATTGATGCCATAAAAATGATACACACACTTGGAAATACATTGTTTAATCTTCAACAAATGTCTGCTCTGCAAGCAGTTCACATTGCACTTTCCTTGCCCCTCACTTGTAGTTCAAGAAAATGTGTCTTCATAAACACATATCCACTTGAAAAATGCACATTTGTCCTTAAACCACCAGTTTTTCTGCAACAAGAGCCCGACAATTCAGAGGGCGTGGTATGTCACTCTATTATTGATTATTACATCCAATGTCCATCTCCTATTAAGCATATCTGCTTAGCATAATTCGTATCGCATTACAAAAAAAATGGTGCACCCATATCAAAAAGAAAAAAAACCCTCTGTCATACGATTTTTCAAATACAACAAACATTGTGACTATGAAAACTATTGTAGAGAAAAATTGTTGTTGTACGTTCCGTTCGATGAAAACGAAGAGACATTAATGAACATCTTATGTACATAGGAGGCTGCGTATGTTGCATCTGAGACTATGGTGCACATCAATGAAGCTAGATTTACCTACAATGTTAATCCAAGATGGGGCAATCTAGATGTTGCACTTAATGACCTAGAAAACCCTGGCGATCATGATGACACATTCAAAGACCCAAAAAAAACCAAAACTGCTTCTGAGTCCTATGACTTACAAGGCGATTTGTCTCGTCCTCCAACAACTGGAAGTGAAAAACGTATCAATCTTGGTTTTCAAGTTACAAAACATCCTTTCCTAATTGAAAATAATGAATACCACGAAATAAGACATCTGTTGAATCGTGAACAACAAACAATTGTAAAGGATATTGCTCTTAAAAAACGCTTGAACTTGAACAGTCATGTGCACGTGTTCCTTACAGGTGGAGCAGGAACAGGCAAGACATTCACAGCAAAAGCATTGTTCCAAATTCTTATATGAATCTATGATTCAAGCAATTCCTTTTATCCTATGAAACCAAAGGGCCTAATAGTTTCATACACAGGAAAAGCTGCATACAATGTTGGTGGAACAACAGTCCACTCTGCATTTTTAATGCCTTTTAACAAGTCACAGTTTCTTCCACTTAGCAAGGAAATGTTGGATACATTATCTAAGCTTTATGAGGAACTCCAACTTGTCTTTATAGATAAAGCATTATTGATTGGGAGTCAGTTATTGTATTCCATTGACAGACAACTAAGAAGCATAAAACATGTGCAGACGAAATACTTTGGAAACATTGACATGATATTTTGTGGGGATCTTTACTAGGCACAACCCATCCAAGATTCTTTGATATTTGAACAACTGACAGTCAACATCGAAATAGTCACCCATGACTTCTGGAGAGACAATATTAAATGCTTTGAGTTGCATACTACAATGTGCCAAACAGATGAAACATTCATTGCAATTATGAATAGAATACGCACCAACATCCAAACACATGATGACTTGACCCATATCAATTTGAGATGCTTACGACCTGCACCAACAGACCCAACATTCCCTTACCTGTTCTACAGAAATAAGGATGTTGCAAACCATAACAACCACATGCTCTCCCTAATGCCTGGTGATGATATCATCATCAATTCCATTGACTTGGAAGAAGACAACCATGGAAATGTGCCACAGCATGAACATTCAGTCACTTTGCCTTTGCAGCTTGTCCTCAAATTAGAAATGTTGGTTGAAATATATGCCTGCAACTATGATTCACAGGATGGCTTGGCGAATGGTGCAGATGGAATACTGAAAGGATATACCGAGACAGAAAAAGTGGATGTCCTTTGGATTAAGTTCCATGAACCACATATAGGCAAGAAACAAGAAAGAAAGTTGTCTTATCTATATAATTCAAATACTGGAAGTGATTGGACACCTATTTTGTGAATATCGAAGCCAGTATCAACATCAACAAAGACAGGTCAACTGAAGATTTGAAAACAGTTTATGATTAAACTTGCATGTGCACATATAGTCCATAGATCACAAGGACTAACACTTGATAAAGTTGATTTTCAGCCTGCTGGAATTCAGATACATGGACTTGTCTACACAGCATTGTCCCATGTTAGAAGCATAGAGTCCTTGTATTTAATAAGTCCTCTCACAAAAGATAACTTCAAAGTGAAACAAAAAGTTTATATTGAAATGGAACGACTGAGGACCACTACAAAATGGCAACTGCATTATGATTACCAATCCATACAAACAAATTCATCTGTATCAATTCTCTCGCTTAACACACACAACTTAAATGCACACATGGATGATATACCGAATGACTATGATATAATGCAATCCGATATTCTGTGCTTGCAAGAAACAAACATGGCATTATGCACAGAGAACAAACAATTCCCAAATCACAATTGCATATTAAGTTACATTACACATGGGGTCATGATACTGGTGAAAAAACATCTGCCAATTTTGGACCATTTACATATTGAAGAAAACAATGTTGAGTTGGTGCTTGCAAAAAAAAATTCTCATGAAACATAAGTTGCAATATTGAATCTGTATGTTGCTCCCCATGCAACATTCTCCAACATAGTACATGTTATTTCCAATGCATTGACCCATTTCCATCTGAACGGACCCATTGTACTTGTAGGAGACTTCAATATCGATATGCTACAAAATACTGGCAGAACAAAAGAATTGGAAAACTACATGTGCAAATATAGTCTTCGCTTTCTTATGATCAACACAGTCCATCTGCAAAATGCACTAATTGACCATGTCTAGTCCAATGTGCCCATTTCTCAATACAATATTTTTGTCTTAGACACATATTGGTCTGATCACGATACAATTGGTATTGCACTTGAATTATGACATATACATCAAAGTTATTGCAAACTCATATTTATATGTTTCAAAGCATATATGTATATCTAATTTGTACACACATCACTCTAGACGATGTTCTACTCGAATTCTAAAATTTACATTGTGTAGAAAAAAAAAAAAGGTACATCCTCCCAAAAACTATTTCTGACTCTATTCAACGTATTCTATTTTTTTTTTGTATATGTACATAGTAGTTGCCTTTTTCTTAACATCTGAACTTATGTTCATATCTGTTTTGCTTTGTACTTTTCTTCATAGAAACAGACGGGAAAAGTAAAGGACACAAAGAACTCCTACCCACACACGTAGAACAAACCATGCAAAGGTTCACCCTTTTCCTGCCCATGTTCCACAGTAAAAAGTTTTTCGTTTACTTTCTCTGTGTTTGTCAAACTTATTTGCAGCTATGTTTTTTTGTTTTTTTTGTTTTGCGCATAGAGGAAACTACCCTGCACATCCACCATCCAACAGATGCAATGTTGGGTTGGCCATCCCACAAGTCCACTTGTGAATTTCTATATCGCCCAACCATAACGGCTATTCACAGGACAAGAAACATTAGAGGCATATTGTGTAGCTCACAAGTGCGCAATCCAAATAATGGCATCTAAAATCTCATCCACCCCGCAAGTCCGCTTATCAAATTGTATATCGCAGAACTGTATGTGCTATTTGTAGAACATGAAATAATAGAAGGCTTTATTTTGACCCCTCTCGCCTGAGAACCCGCAAGTATGGAATGCGATATGGGTACATGGTGTATAAAATCTGATGTCGATACTTAATAAAGGTACATATCTAATTTTTCCTCGTTTCTACACACACCAGTCTGGTAACCACAGAGTTGGTGTTGCACATGAATTATGAAATATGCATTGAGAGTCAGACGGAGCAAGTCCATGATCAAAATAAGTGGCTATGGAATAAAGGATTTGTGCATATTTGATATGTATTTCTCGTTTCTGGGATCCTACCAGCCCTGGAGTAGAATGTTGAACCGGCCAGAATGCAAACATGCTTGTCAAATTATTGTCATAAGCTATTTGTAAGTAACCTAGCAATAGAGCCCCGTTTTTTACCCCACCAGCCCGAGAACCCGCGATCCAGAAAATGTCAATGGTCTATAAAATATAATCCAACTCGCAAGTCCCCTTGTCTATTTGTATATCGCGAAACTGTGTGTGCTATTTGTAGAACACCAAACAATAGAGGCATTTTTTTTAGCCTGCCCGTCCGAGAACCCACCATCCCGAAAGTGGCAAAGTATGGAATGACATCCATACATTGATTCTCTGAGCAATGACTCATGCAACCTCAGCATTGTAAACTCATCAATTTCATTATGCACTTTCACACTTGGCCATTCCTTCCTTGCTTGCTCTTCCTTGTGCCCGTCACCTTCACATATCTGCATAATAAGAAATATTGTTTATATATATATATATATATATATATATATATGTATGTATGTATGTATGTATGTATGTATTCTTTCTAAATCTTTAATGCTAACAGGTCATCATGCAGGCACCATCTAAGCTGTCATTGATGTGCGCAAGGCTCAAGAAGTTTTGCCATCAATGAAATTTATGCAAAGGATTTTCTTATCCCTTCCCAATCTTAATTTCAAATGCCATGGAATGTCATTCACATGCCGCCAGCTTGCTTCCTTTCGGAAACCTCCAATCTCTTCCAAGTCTTAATTTGAAATACCATGGAATGTCATTCACACCCTGCCACCTTGATTCGTTCACGAAACCTTCACTCCTTAAATGTTCTTCGTCATAACTGTCACCTTTGCACTTCTAAGTATGCAATAATTAAGCTTTACTTCTAACAGGTCATCATACACCACACATATATATTGTCATTAATGAGGATATTTTCCATTTGCACGCATGGAAGAAATGTTTCCATGGGATTATATTGTCTCCTCCAGTTCTTCATTTCAAGCAGTATCTGGAGAAAATCAACGTTTCAAAAAAGTACTAGCACTAGCTCTACAATAGTTTTGTAGAAATATAGTGAACATCTTCCTCACGACCTTCCCGTGTAGAAGAAGGGAAAAAGAATTGCAGGGGAGGCGGAGCAACCCGAAACTTACAGTGAAAACATGGATCTTGACTCTGATCTGGAAAGCATATTCTGCAACCTTGATCAGCCTGTAGACGAAATTCAGCCTACCTGCTCAATGGACATGGTTGATACCCTATTTTTTTACGAAGATGAATCCTTCGTATTCCAGAATGTTGTTTTCGAATCCGAATCAAAAAATTAATCATTGAAAAAAAAGATGTAAATAATAACCAAAACATACATCGTTCAGAACTTGACCTTGCCAATATGCAAGCGTCCAAAATCTCTCAACTTCACATGGAAACTGGAGATGCTCTTCATGGTTTTGTTGGACTCATTGAAGCCAAAAATGCCAGAATAAAGAACCACATTAAGGAATTAGAGGAATCTTTATTTCCTATGCCATTGCTTCACAGTTCTTTGCGAATAGAAATGCCTACTACTACGTGCACTCCTGCAACAAATCTAAAAGGGTCCTCCAGCTTCCTCACATCCTGTAGAGGATATGTCGAGAAAAATATCAACAAAAGAATGGAACTTATTACGAAGGCCTGGGAAACATCACATAATATGGATTCCCTGGGGAGAAGGGCACATAACTTGCTCCTACTTTTGCAGACGGATTTAAAAAATGAAGAAAGTTTCTATGTGCACACGATCATCCATTTTTCCTTTCATGTCAACAACATGGCAGAGACTAGAAGAAGACAACATGATCTCCCTTCCAATAAACGAGTCACTCAATTAGAAGCATGCTGGAAAGAGAAAGTGAAAAATTTGTATGTCATCATCCAATCATGTGAGCAAGCAATATCAAAGAAAGAAACATTATTGACAAAGCTCAACAAAATAGACTTAGCAGGAAACAAAAATGGCTTCCAGGACCCCAGCTTAATCCTCAAATCCCTGGTGTCAACCAAGCAAGCTTTCGATAAACAAGTTGATAATTTGAAAGCCTTGTCTTTAGAAAAATTTTACAGCATTATTGAATATCATGAACAAGAGGTGCACAACTGGCTAGTCCGGTATTCGGTACAGAATGCATACATCGATGAAACTCTGTGAAAACTTTCAATTGATCTAAGTGAATTAGAAAATGAAGTCTTCAACATTCAAATCCACAATGACATCAACGTCACCCCTTTGAGAAACTATATTGAAGAGAACTTGAAGTGGGTCATTGCCCAAATCCAATAGGGAAATGCATAGTTCTTTCTTTGTCAATTCAGTTATTCCAACTTCTCTGAGTAGAAATCTATAGCCAAAAAATGATCTTACCATTTCTACTTTTAAGGTATTACATTCTACGTTGTGCAACTCCTTTACACGGTCATATTTCTTGTACATATTTCTGTTATGGTCCGCGGGAGCCCCAATCCCAGTCTATATGACAAACGCATTTACATTTCCAAGGATATGTAACAAACTATTATTTTTTTCATATACTCCAAATAAAACTATTCTTTTGTCTTCTTATATATTTACGTGTTCCTAGATTTTTATCTTCAGCCATGCTGAATGTGAAGACATTCTGTTTAATTTATCTCAATTCTCTTTTTGTCCTATGCATCTTTTCTCCGCCCTGGTTATTTTCAAAATAAAGTATGAAATAAATCACTGACTAAAATTTGAGATATCATCTTTCAGATATATATATATATATATGTTTCTTTAAATTTCCAAGAATATCTAATAGGTTTCATTATTTTTTATATAAATGTCATGAAATTGTGTTTGCTACTTTTTTTGTACTCAAACGTCTAGAGAATATGTCATGTGTTGGATCTTTACCACCTTTGCTTCATACTTTTGTCACAAAAGCCCTTAAAATTTAAATAGTTCGCAAATCTGCTTCGCAATTTGTATATCACCAAACTGTGGGTGGTATTTAAAAAATTGCATATTTGGTATGTGTAATTTATGCTCTCCATGAACCTATAATTTGATACATTTCAATTTCTTGTATCCACTATCCCCTGTTTTAAAGAAAACTAATTCAGGAATGCTATTTATTTGTTCCTTTTGTCCACCACCCTTTGTAACAAACATTGCCAACAGGACATGGAATAACAGAAGCTCCATTTTCAGGTCCCCAGCCCGAGAACCTGCGATCCAAAAATTGGACAAGTTTCGATTTAGGGCTCCCTCCATGCTCTAATTCGAGAATGCTAGTTTTTTTCCTTCTTTTATGTGTTCGTAAAATTTCATAGAGAGTATGTACACAGAGTTACGTATTTTCTATGTATAGTTTATGGTCTCCATGAACCTATAATTTCATAAATTTCAGTTTCTTGTGTCGATGAGTGCCTGTTTTAAAGAAAACTAATTCATGAATAATATCTATTTGGTCCTTTTGTCGACTGCCCTATATGCCTATGTAAATAAAACTAATTCATGAATGCTAAATTTTTTTAACACAAGCCCCTTAAAATTCAAATAGTCCGCAACTCTAATTGTCAATTTGTATATCGCGGAACTGTCGATGCTATTTGTAGGACATGGACACGCAATCCAAAAACTGGTCAACTCAAGAACCTGCTCTTTTAAAGAAACTAATTCAGGAACATTTTTTTTTTCATGCTTATGTTAACCGGCCTATGTAATAGACATCAGTACTATGTTTTTTTCCTTTCTTTATCCACCAGCATATGTAAAAAGAAAAACTAATTCGAAAATGCTAAACTTGTTTTAATTAATTATAAACGATTTTATTAATATTAAAATAAGTTATTGAGTTTATTATTTCAATTTGCTTATTTGACACGAGCCTCTCCAAATTCAAATACTCCGCAAGTCTGATTGTCAATATGTATATCGTGGAACTCTACCTGCTATTTTTAGCACAAGGAACAACAAAAGACCGCATTTAAGGTCGGCAGCCCAATAACCCGCCTAATTCTGCAACACAATTGTTTTCATGCTTATGTTCACCAACCTATGTAACAGACGTCAGTACCATTTTTTTTTTTTTTTGTCCACCAGCATATGTAAAAAGGAAAACTGATTTCGGGAATGCCAAACTTTCTTTATTTAATTATAAATTATTTTATCAATACAAAAATAAGTTATTTAGTTTATTAATTCAATTTGCTTATTCGACACGAGCGACTTCAACTTCAAGTAATCCGCAAGTCCGACTGTCAATATGTATATCGTGGACTCTATGTGCTATTTGTAGACCACAGAACAACAAATGCCCAATTTGCAGCCTGTTGGTAGCCAATACAATTTTCTCTATTGCCCTATAAGCTGCCTACACCTATGTCTTCTGAACTTCAAACTGTCATCGCATTTTGCAAATAAACGATATTTTCATTTATTGCGACACTTGCAAATTGGTCCTCATTTAGTTTTCACGACTGCAAGCATGAAAACTCCTCTATCGTTCTCCGAACTGTCATGATCTTTTATTGATATTTTGAGTGGCATTTACCTTTGGTTTATCATTAAGTGGCTGTAAGGATTTTCGAACTATGCCTATTTTCCTAATTCTTACTTTGATTGCGCAATTTGATTTGATTAAACTGGTAAGGCATTGAGCATGAAAACTTATGTTTTTTGAGACTTGCCTAGTCGTTGAATTACATAGGGGTCATGGTTTATTTTTGTTTTAATGTATATGATGTGATCGTTATTATGGATCTTGGCTTGTTAATTCTATAATTATCAATTGCCACAATGTTTTAAAACATTTGATTACACACTTATACGATGGCATATATTCAACCTTTGGGTTTGATTTCATATTGAACAGTCGTGGTTTGAAATAATACAATGGCGCATTGATATGTTATCCACCGTTTGATTTTTGGGTTGGCCGATTAATATGGTTTGAACTATTTTGATTGATTGAACAGAGGTTGTACTTTGTCATTACTGCTATGCATGGCGGTGAATAATCCCACCACCTTCGCACACGCACATAATTGATTCCCCTTTCATCGTTCATAGATGTTAACCCAAGCGACTTTGCTCCTGTGTGTAGTTGTTTTCAACCTGAACCCTTACCATGCACCCGCACTATGGCTCCAGTCATAAGGGCTGAACCTAACGGTAGCCAGGCTCTGTTGATGTTCGACAGTGCCCACAGTGACCTTGAGGAATTTGTATGGCTCCCGTTCATACAAAAGTTTGATGGTTTTAATCCCTGCGTGGCTTGGCAATTCGCATTAACCTTTGATGGTTGTCAAGCCAAGGTCGGGGATGTCCAATTGGAAATTGATGAGCAATTTCTCAGTTTAGCTACGGGTTTTCCTGTCACTGGACAACGATGGTCCAAAAATTGCAAAGTGGAAGAGGTCTCGTGGACACTGCTCTTCCAGTCTCGTAAGGTTAGCTCCTGTGACAAAGGTTTTCCCGCGAACATGCTCAAGCAACGTTGGCACGGTTTGTTGATGATAATCAAACAGTTTATCACCTGCGAGGGTCGATATGGTTTTGTTTTCTTACACCACCTTCGTTTGCTTATGGTTTTCATGGACTATGAGCTTAATATGCCTTATTACCTGCATAGAAGCCTGTTTAAAATGTCTAAGAGATACAAAAAGAACCAGGCTGATAGCATCCTTTTTCACTTCGGGCTGGTTAAAATGATTGTTGTTTATCATTTGGGGTTACGCGAGGACTGTTGGAATGATTTCCTTGCTCGAAATTGTTTCGAGGATTCGAATCCTCCACAGGTTGACAAACCTGTGGTGAGCAAGGGTAAGAATGTGCCCCCAGTACCTTACAGTATCCTACTACCTAAACCCTTACCCAACTCACCTCTCGACCTACCCCACTCTGTGACTAAGGATGCCGAGAACGTTAAGCCCATGGGAAAGAAACCTAAATCCAAACCTACTGTGAATTCCAAAGGAAAAAAGACTGCCCGTCTAATCTCTCGTATGGAAAGGAACAAGCCAAAGCCCCCTGTCAATCCTGACCCTATCATTGTGAGCGAGGACTCTGATTCAGAGGTTGAACGTTTTTTGGCAAGTGAATATCCCTATTCCGAAGGTCTGTGTGTCGAACCCTCGTTTGACTTCGTGTCAAACCTACCACCTTGCTTGCAAAATGAACCTAATTACCCAGGCATTAAGTTTCCTCGTCCAAACCCCGGTGATTCATCAAAACCCTATCCTGCTCTACCTCAATCTACAGCGCCACCCTGTGATCAGTGCGGATCATGGTTAGAAAGGTATTATCTTGATGTGCCAATGCTACAGTCCAGAATTCATTCTCTGGAGGACCAAGTTGCACGGCTTACCAGTCAAAAGGCTGAGCTTCAAACCACTGATAAGAAACAGAGGACAACAGGTTCTATTTTGTTTAAGAATGTGGAGTCAACTACAACAATAGTGAATTCAAAATTGGCATAGCTCGAGTAGCCTCACTGGTATGTCTATCACATGTTTATATAACAAATTCATAGCTCTGTTTACAGTTTGGATTTGCTCTATCATATTATATGCATTATGTACATAAGTATTGTTTTGGTTGATTGAATTTCGTTTCCCAGTTTAGCTTTGATTGGATTGTCTTCGATTCGATTGATCATGGTATGGATCTGATTGTTTTGATTTGGCTTAAATTGGATATTTTGTTGCTAATTGAAATCGTTTCTATCCTTTCTAAAACACAAGCGGTTTCTGGTATTTCTCCTTTTAAACACAATCAATGTATCGATTCAAATTTGTTATATTGTATACGACATGGCTGGCAATAATGGTTAACTGTTATGGTTTCATTTACATATGACTTTCGACCAGCTCGGATACAGTTTGGGTTATGTTCGATATGATTTTGTTTCGTGCATAGATACGATTCATAACAGTAATCCCAGTCGTTTAATTCACATTGGATTATTCCACCATGTTATTAGTTCGTTTGCAATAAATATGTTGTTTAAATTTGATTTGAGGAATGAAAGTAACAATATCCAGATGCACGATTCGTTTCTATATTTAACTCAGTCATGATTTGTTTCGATTGTTGCCCAGTTTACGATTATCACCTCTGTTGATCTGATAATGGTTGTGATTACTATTCATTGATCCTGTCTGTTGATTGTGTGGCACTCAACGATCGAAATCCATGGCGAATTTTGGGTTGATGTTGTTAAGCATGTTTTCATTTGACCATAATCGTAACTGTTTTTTCCATCTATGCATTCAATTGAATGATATGAATTCTTGTTATATCATTATAGCTGTGTTGGATTAGATCGTATCACATACGATATCACTCATTGTTGATTGCATTTGACTTGAAACGGTCTTGTTACTGTCGACCCGATTTTATGGTAACAGTCAAACAGAGTATTCTTATCTCTGTTTCGATTAAATCACTTTTGATTATGTTTAAATTGAATGATAAAATCATTTGAATCATTAGTGATTTGTTTTGAATGATTATTGAAAGAAAAATTGGATTTGATTCTTTTAAAAAAATATTTGATTTGATTTATATTCTGATCCTGTATGTTATTTTAGACTAGCTACAAAATCAGATGATTCTGTAGCTAATTCTGTAGAATCAAATTCTTATTGTTTTGTTACTGAAATATCTTTCTAACTTGATATTTTTGGTCTATTGCAGGTCAATTCAAAATTGCATTGGATTGGATGAGCAGTTAGGAGATATTTCAAAGATTTCACTTGCATTTTAGTTTCTTAGTTTAGTTGATTTTGGGATATCTCCCAGATTATGTAAAACAGTTTGATATTATCCACAGGGAGGTTTTACCCTGTGGAGAGACTTATATATACTTATGATTTTTGTAATAATGGACATCCTCATTCGTGGGAGAACAAGGATAATGGAGTTTTAATACAGACTGAAGAAGAATTTGGTGTTTTGTCACAGCTTTAGCTTCTCATTATATCAATAGTTTGTTTCATGTTGTGTATATCAATTTGTATCTAGTTAATGACTACTTTAGCTATCTTAATCATGTGCAAATGATATAATTTTAATCACTGTAATCCATATCTTGTTTCTTCCAAGTGTATAAAAGACATAACAATTGTTTAATTCAGTTTGTGAATGACAGGTTTATCTTCTTCATAAGTTGAATTATAAAATATAAGTTTCTGCATAACAGGTTTCCCTTATTGTAGAGATTTATAATC
>JZKD02S1912876.1:63489-75158 GCA_000966675.3 Picea glauca
TCAAATCTTTTGTGAATCTTTTGCACAAAAGTCTACATGGTAGCAGTCAGATGGAGAGCAAAGACTTAGTCTATACACATGAAAAAGATTCGTGAATTACGACGCTTATAAATATAAACCAGTAATTTTGGACTTCTGTTTTAAAAAAAAAATCTCTCAAATCTTTTGCATATCTTCTGCGCAGAAAGCTACATGATAGCATTCACATGGAAAGCAAAGATTTAGTGTAAACATGGCAAAGATCCATGAATTATGACGTTATTATAAATGTAAACCAGTTGGTTTCGACTTTGATATGCAGTCTTCATATTAAAAACAAAGGAGTGTTCATTCATTTTCCTCTATAAAATAAAATGAAAAAACAAAGAGATCAATAATTTCCAAATTTGACAAAAAATTGCATAAAATTGGAATTCGCATGACTACCGATTTGATTTCTTTTTTACCTATGAAAAATTGAAAAGATCATGAAAATTACCTGTAGGAAAGTGCGATTTTGAGGAGTCTAAGAGTTTAAAACCCTGAGCACTACTCCAGCTTAAGCACCTGAAGAATGCTGTCATGGCCGCGAGCCAAAGCCCTAAGATCCTTATCCGAAAGGATCATTTTATGCAAATGAAGATCCTTTAATACAAGAAATCTCGTTAATCTACAGCTCTGCATATCTGCCTCAGTCCGGTGGAATCAAATTAAATATGGCAGCCCTGGGCTTTCTCTTCAATTTCAGCGACTCAAAACCTCG
The DNA here is from genome assembly GCA_000966675.3 of Picea glauca. Classification (NCBI taxonomy): domain Eukaryota; kingdom Viridiplantae; phylum Streptophyta; class Pinopsida; order Pinales; family Pinaceae; genus Picea; species Picea glauca. Next base: position 64,232 of record JZKD02S1912876.1, read on the forward strand.
GAAACACAAGTTGAGATCCGAAGCGCTTATGGTGTTGCAATTGCGCGATCCTCCAGGTTCCCTATTGCATTGCTCGCAGACATCCTCGACGATTTACGCATTCTTCTTCTTCTGTGAATTGCTTGCTTGACCGCTTAAAGCATTCTCCATTGGTTGTAGCTATGGCCCAAGACAAATAAATAAAACCAAGAGTTAAGTTGACCTGCCTCAAGAGATATTAGAAGTACGGTTAGAAAAGCTAGGACCTAGTATAGATAACAGCAGAATGTACCTTTGTAACCATGCCACCTCTAGAGTATTAGTGTGAACCATGTTCTAAGTATTTTCTTTATATGTAAAAGATGGGATAAAAACTAGCCAAACCACTTAACCTACATCGAGAGATGCTCGACATTTTGTCGCTCGCCATCTTGCCGCTCGCCATAGCTTATAAGTGGCAAGGAGGTTAATCAGGTTAATGAATAATCTGTGTTAATCACACACCCTAATGACGCTCATGGCAAGCAGGTTAATTAGGTTAACGGGATGCAAAATGACATAGGTGAGGGTTATCTGTGTTAATCTTGGCCTTTAATTTGTGGACACCACGAAGAATATTCTTCTATCATTAAATCTCACATGCAAATTGCATATTTTCAATCGGTATACCTCTCGTGTAAAAATACTTAAAACTTATTAGACTTTGGCATTATAGTGTTGTTTAGGTTTTCAAGAAAAAATGGATATGGAAATCAAAACTCCTATCCATCTATGTGAAACTATGGAATGATTCAACATTGGATCTATTGGTTGTGGAGCCTGATTATCTTCCTGATTCAGAGGTATGTTTCAGCCGTGTTTGGACCCCATTCCCTAACGGGGTGGTGTGGGGGGGCTTGCCCCCCCCACAACTGTCGCCAGAGGAGTTTAGGGGGGGAGAGGGCGACCATTTTGTAGTCCCCCTTTGACAGGGGATTCAGGGGAAGCACCCGTAAAGAGATATATTGGGAAACATTGCCTTGTAAAATATTGTAATTTTGTAGTCAATCTGGACCATTCATTACAAGGTTGCAGATCTGATGGTAGAAGTTATTTTTAGGGTTTTTTTTCCCTAGAAGGAAACCCTCTCTTATGATGGAATTGTATTGTGCCAGTGTACTATTGTGAATATTGTATTATGAGAGAGGAGACTGTGAGAGAAAGAAGAGGAAGTTATAGTGGGTGTGTTGTAGGTTGTGTCCCTTCATTTTGTTGGATAATAAAAAGGAAGGACCTGACAATTTCTCTGGTGGACGTAGCCCACAATGGGTGACCCACATATATATGTGTCCTTATTATATTGTGTATTTTATGTGTTTTATTTCCGCATTTGTTTTATTTTATCTCTCCACGATCTCGTTTTTCTAATAGCATCTCAATGGCATGAACCATCTGTTATCACTAGAAATTGCATCATAGTTTTTGTGGTCTCTCATTTGCATAGTAGTTGCATTTGCATTTTCAATTCTCAAAATTTCAAATGTTGAAAGAAGTATCGAAAATTGTGTAGTGAATTTAATATATCTAATGAGGAAATAATTATTATTGATATTTGTACTTCCAGATAACACCATGGATAAATTACGGTTACAAGAAAATTTGATATGATCATGTGAAGTTGGACCTAGGTGCCTAGGGAAATAGATCATTATTGAGATGAACACTTTAAATTTTACATCCCTTAATTTTAGATGATGCAACCTTTATTAAAAATAAACAGTGACAAGGAACTAAGGACACACTCTCCCATGCAACTCTCTCTCTCTCTCTCTCTCTCTCTCTCTCTCAAGCTTAGATACCCTATGTTTTTTCCATATATTCCATAACTATATATAAAAGGATCATGGTTCTACCATCATTTGAAATTGGCAATGTGGATCCTAATGGCCATCAGGGATCCTCCTAACAATAAAGCACAAACACCATTGTCAAATAACAAGAAATCCATTACTAAATAAAAAACCATCATGACATGGACTCCAAGGTGAGTCGAGTTATATGCACCCAATTTGGGGTTAGGAGATCAATGTCTCAATTTAAATACTATGTTTCAAACATGTGATTGTGGTTTATATTAGTTATTTGGGTAATGTTATTTGATAGGTGTTTATAGATTTGTGCAAGGACAAGGGATAGAGTTGCCAACTTAGAATACATATGGGTAAAATTTGTATGATAGGAGGTGTGGCATGTGTCCTATTGAGAGAGGGAGAGTAGAATTCATATTCATGCCTACTAACAACTCCCTCTGTGTAATGGGTTGAAGAATACATGTACTCATATAGGTGGTTATATGATGTTATGAGTGATCTGAAACTAAGGTGACACCGATACCAAACTTGGCTTGCTTCTAGGTCACTTCATAAAGGTCAGATTTACAATTGTGGATCTAATGAACTTGATTGCATCAAAGGTAAAAAGATGGACTTATGAAGGCTTGAATATAAATTGAATATAACTTGGTGAATGTGTTGTTAGTCCCATAATCTATTGCTTAATGATTTAATGAACATAATTGTGGAAATAAAACATGCATAAGAAAACATGAGACAAAATATCAACACATGAGGAAAGAGATCACCGAGTAATTAACAAAGTTCACCAGAACCTTCTGGCTACGTCTTATGGATCATAAAATATATGAACTGCTTCATTATCTTCTTCAAATATACTCTCCTTTACAATTCAAAGGGTTGAATTCCCACATCAACAAGTGGCAGTAGAATTATCACAACAAGTGGCAGTATCAAAGAGATTCTCTCATGCACAATGAAAAGAGCTAGATTCTCACAAGCATGTGGCCATGTCTCTCCTATAAAGAGATGATCTCCTCTGATAGTACAAGGATAGATCTCTCAAAATCATGTGGCAATGTCTCTCTTACAAAGAGATGATATCCTCTGAAAAAGGTTGATCTCTCACAATCATGTGGCATAAAAATGACCTCTCTCATCAGCTCCATAACAGAGATGATTTCAATGATGGAAATTTATTTTAAAATGTAGAAACCTTGGTGAATCTTACTAATCCTTCATATGTCAACTATAAATGTTTGACGATATTTTTGTAAAAATATTAAAATTTCTAAGTATTTTATATAGTTTTTATAAAATTTTGACAATTTTTACGGTAAAATAATTTTATCCTATATAATTTAGGCAAATCATTTTTAAAATAGAGAATCCTTTTTTTGGAAAAACCATGGAAAATTAGCCAATGAGAAAAATTTAGCCCCTAAAATCATCCCTGCTCCATAAAGGGACCCCTCAAGGGGTGATCCACCAGGGGGTCCCACCCAAAGCTTACATAAGGAGTTTATATAGTTTTCCTTAGGTCCATAATTCAAGGAGACAATATCCACAAATTTAGGATCTAATAACCACTCATGCACAAAAATGGGAAAGAATCTCAACCAACTCATGAGACCCTTAACTTCCTCCTTGAGACTAGGAAACCACTTGTAATAAAGTGAGGAAGATTCCAAACCAACTATGAGACCCTTAGCTTCCTCCTTGAGACTAGGAAACCAATTTCCCCTTACAATTAGGAAACTGATTTGTGAGTTAGATTCTCACATAAAACTAATTTCTCATTTTTACAAATAATACGTGATATTTCCACTCACTCCAAGTATTCCTCCTTTTTCCAATTTGGATGATTAATACATGAGTTTCTCATACTCATTCCAAGTATTAATCATTTTTACAATTCAATTAAATCATTCATGAGCAATAACTATTTATTTTAAACTTTGTCACCTATCATCAAACTTTTTAATGATTTATCCCATGGTGTACAAAGTAGGAATTTTCCATTTGTAGATCCTTCTAGATCAAACCTCCCCACAAAAAGAAATTTTGGTCCTCCAAGATTATAGAGGGGAATTGTAACTTGAATAAACGCAACCAACTTCTATGAAGAGTCTTACACTCCACAATGCACTTCCCCACTGCTCGATGTGCGTAACAAATGTCTCTAACATGACACACCCTTCTTTTCCTTCATCTTTGTACTTTGGAATGATGATGGTGATGCCAACACTTTGCATCAATGCAAATTCACAGTTGATTCCCTGATCTGCGTAACAAATGTCTCTAAAATCTCCTTCACCTTTCTACTTCAGAATGAGGATGTCGTTTTCAACACTTGCATCAATGTAAATCTGTAGCTGACCATACATGATCACAATTTCAAATCAATACCACACTTTTTGATAGTTTATCAAACACTCATGGACAAGTTTAGAATGATTTCCAAATAGGACTTAGTAAAAATAATGCCTCTCACTCAATAGTGGTTACAAGACCCATTACAATGTTGTCAAAATAGGATTAGGAAAAACAATGCCTCTCACTCAATAGTGGTTGCAAGACCCATTACAATGTTGTCAAAAAAATCCTAGGAAAAACAATGTCTCTCACTCAATACTACCTACAAGACCCATTACAATGTTACCAACAAGGCTTACAAGGTTTAGGCATAGAACAAAATGCCTCTCACTCTCATCATCACTTTCAAGAGTGGCTAATTACAACCTTTTACATCATTAACATTAAGGAGAATTCCCCCAAATGTGCACTAGTGGGAAACTCTATGGTTTTTAAACCCCCATTACATACATGTGCAACATAATAAATAGAGTTCTAGGTTTTTGTGCACCCTCTTGTGTGCTAGGATATTCTTGGTGGTAAAGGTCTTTCTCTTGAAGATTATAGCAAAGGATTTGGCTGGGCTTTTCTCCCTTGTTTGAGAAGGGTTTCACAGGACATATTTTGTGTTCTTGTGCAGGGTGCTTGTTCATGTGATCTTGGTTGTTGCAACATTTATGGTTATGGTTAATTGATAAAATGGAATGAACTTCATGCTTAACCTAATGCTATGAAAAATCAACAGGTATTACATCACCTAAAATGTATTCCTTACTAGAATGAATAATGAGAATGGGTATGTAATTTGTGGGTTCAGTGAATGGGAAAATATTGATTCATTTTCAGTGTTATACAGTTGTAAAGAACTATATAAACACATTCCAACAACAAAAATTATAGAGGAATATGATACATATTTTCATTTTCCAATTTCCTTCAAATTTCATCAAATAGATTTCCAATTACAAACTAGAATGTTGGATTTGTCACCTTAACAAACAGAGGCAGAACTTGTTTATTTGGTAAGTGGAATGATATTTTGTTTGGCACTGAATTCATAAGATTGCATTGATTATTTTATGAGTATCATAGAATTTTAAGAAAAAATAAATTGTTAATGTTTAGAGTGTTGTGAGTACTCATTTATAGACATTGGGAGTGTTGATAATTGGATTGGAACCAAAGTGGTTTGCTTCCCATTGTTGGGAATGATTTTGGCTATTGTAAAAAAAGGTTGGGTTGAGTTCATGTAATATATATTGGTTGTTAATTGACATGACCTATAGAGGCTAGAAATAACCATTCAATGATTCATGTTGAAGAGATAATGCATTGGCATAGTGGATATTAGCATTGGTCTTGACATTCCATAGCTGAAACTAACTCTAAGTAGTGAACCAATCTAGAACAAAAGCCTTGGAATCAATTCTAAAGACAACTAAATAGATATTGTAAGTTATTTCTGCAAAGTATATGTGTTATTGAAGTGAGTGGGATATAAATCCCTCATTTACGGATCATAAGGTATCAAAGTAGTTGAATCTTTGACCATGATGCAACTACTGCAACTTTAAAGAGAGTTTATACTTATCATGGGTAAAGAAAACAAGGAAAGGTTGGAATAATTAAGGGCCATCAATGTTCAACTTCAAGAAGAGAACAAATGCTTGAAAGAGAAGGTCCAGATGTATTGCTAGAGGATGACACAAATGGAGAAGAAACTTGAGACATATGTGAAACTACTACCATTTCTAAATAATTTATTTGATGAATGTTAGGACTCCCTCACAATTGTCATGGAATATTGGGACAAGAGTAAAGTGAATTTTTTGTAATTAAGAGAGAAGGTACTCTAGATGGATAGTTGGAAGGAGGACAGGATGACTTGGATGATGGCTCAATTGCAACTAAAGTTGGAAGATAAGGAATATGCATTGATAAAACTACAATAAAAAATTCTAGAGACCAAGGAAGTAAATCCACCTTCCATCACCACTATTGAGGACAACATGACTAAGAAAAATGTGTTAACATCACCTTCCTTAGACTTTTCACAAGAGAGTTTGGGTGGATTTGAAAAGCATACCAAGGGAATTGGTTCAAAATTGTTAAGGTGGATGGGATATGATGGACAAGGGATAGGTAAGAGTATACAAGGCATCAGAAGACCCATTGTAGCTACATCGATGGTCAAGAATCAAGGCCAAGATTTTGATGGTAGATGGGAAAATACCATGACCATAAAGACCACTTTTGTGAATGTGAAAGACATGACAGATTTTTCCTTCTCATTAGAAGAAAGAGTAATTTTAAATGAAGGTGATAACCCACTAACACCTCATCTTTCTTATGGTTGATTGAAAAAGAATGACAATGAGGAAAGTACAAAGACTCAGTTTGCACCATCACTTAGAAGAAGTGGAAAGAAGATCAACCAAAACAAAAAGACAAAGAGAAAGATGTATGTAGCTAGTAAGACATCCCTTGTTTTTCAGTGTTGCAAGAGGAAAGGCCATAGCATTATCAGCTATTGGTGTGATAAAGTATGTCTCTTTTGTAGAAAGAAAGGCCATTTGGAGGCATTTTGTTGGGATAAAAAATCCACATGCCATAAGCTATATTGTTTTCAAAGAAAGAATGGAAAGGAGGCTTCCCCAAACTAACCAAAAAATCAGAGGCACTTGGAGAAAAGAAGGGTGTCAAGCATTCCATACAAAAGCGTCAATAATTTTTTCTACCATTGCAAGTTGAGTGGCCATTGGGAAGCAAAGTGTTGGTGAATTCATCTAGAGCTTCACCCTAGAAACTACATAGCCAAGAGAAGAGTGTGGAGAGTGAAGAGTAAATATTATTAGTTTTCCCTACATCTCTATCCTAAGGAGCAGAAGCTATCCAAGGAGTTGTAGTAGCACGTAAGAGGTTAGCCTCACCAATGAAGAAATCAATTGTTTGGTGGAAGTAGGAGAGAGAAGAGAAGGATCTTGAGCATGGGATAGCATTTTTTCATTGCAAGTTGGTTGAATAATGAATCACCAATGGATGAGCCAATTTAGCAATGAATGAGTCTCCTATAGCTAGCATGTAAGGGTATGTGTGACAGTTATTAAATTGGCATGGTTGTAGAGAATTGTTTCCATGTTTGGAAGTAATTAGTCCTAGCAGAACAAAGCAACCACATGAATTCTTGTGGAACAGTTACATGATGAAATAGATTGTTGGGGTCACACAAATAATAAGACCAACATTTGACTTGGATTCATTGAATTCCAATATGGACTACCTCCAACTCTGAGAGATATGGGAATGAATGTTGATTGTAGAATTTGGATCTAGAGATTGCTTAGAGTTAAGAATCAGTTAGTAGACTTCTACATTATGGGAATATTTGAGCCAACTACTAGAGCCTAAGCCATATCTAAAAATAGAGACAATAGCCAGAGCCACGAGCTAGATCTAGATCCATATTCAGAGTTGTAACCAAGAGCCGTAGTTAGATTTGTTTTCCATAGAAGTAGAAAGAAGGCACATTGACCTAGATCAGTTTCCTCTAATATTTTGGAGACCAAAAGTCCTCTTAATGGAGAGGTGTAATCCGAAATGGATGTGAACAAGAGAATGTCTATAAGACTAATTACCTACAAGTGAAATTAGGCAATTAAATAAGGTTAGATAAACTATTAAAAACAATGCAAATGTAAAAGTGAATGAGACAAAAAGAGAGAAACTAAATGGAAAAGAAAATTAATAATAGGAGAGAAAAAAGAGGAAAGAGAAATGAAAGTTTGGACCTGTTGACCTTCCCATTAGCCCATATCTCCCTATTTGTTCCTATACTTTGACTCTCAAAGGATATTTTTGGCCAAGGAGGGGTGTATGCATAGGGAGACATGAACAACATTGTAACAAGAGATTGTCAAAATGAAATTTGAGCAACCATTCAAAGTTGGTTTTCCCATTTGGTTTTATAGGGTAAAATCTCATGTCCTATGATGTGGTTAAATAGTTGTGTTTGTTGTTTTGTGAATTAATTATTATGTCTAGTGCATATATAAATGAGTGTACACTTTTGCAATTCGGTGTCATGTAGTCCTTTCGTTATTATGATAAATTTATTGTCATTTTAATTATGGTATATTTTGAAAATCAAGAGCTTTGTTCGGTGTAGTAAATAATTCATTAATTAGCTCCATGTAATTCACATATACATTAATAATATGATCTATGTGTTATTTAATCCCTATTATTATCCACCAAATCTTTGAAAACTCAACTACCGAGGAATTCAGACCACCCATCTATTGCTTGATTGAGATCGAAGGTTGTGGTAATAGAGGTGTTACTTCTTAGTTTGTAATTTTGTCCCTCATATTCAACATTATAGTTCTCCTTAAATTGTTGTCATTGATTCTGAGAAACATATGATATTATTCAAAAAAAAATCTCAACTCTCTCGCTAGTCTAAACTCCAATGTTGCCTCCACTTCAATTATTAATCTCCCATCACACTAATTGACAAATTTCCTATGGTGACTTGACTTGGAATGTGTCTAATATCATTATTGATTAATTTTGAAATCATATCTATTCAATAAATTTAAAACTACTCCATTTATGGGTTTAATTGATGGATTGATGGTTCACGTCACGATTAAAACTATTAGCACATTGTTCAATTCATTTTGACTCCCTGAATCCTTTAAGGTGCTTATGAAAATTGATCTATGAGGATTGAGTTGTGAACAAGGTGTACCCTATTTAGTGTTTCCTTCCCCTCAAATAACCAATCACCTCGAGTCATCTATAGACAAATACTTGTTTGCATATCGTGATAAAGTTAGGTTTGGGATTCGATTGGGCTCTCACCCCGTCCATAGTGGATTGGGCATTTCACCAACATCCATTATTGATCAGGCATGTGATTGGGTAGTGATACCATTTACCACAACCATCCTATGCAAACTCAATAGACTCAATAGGCATTGTTGACAATGACCACATACCCATCATAGTTAGATTGATTGTGTTGATAATATTTTGATTGTTGGGTTGATATAACTGACTATGCTTTGTAGAAACCAAAGGTGACATCTCAACTATGTGTATCATCACCTATAGTCAATCCATCATATATACTAAATTTCCTCCATAGATGAGAATGGTATCTCACCTACATTGCATTTCTTACCATAATGAATATTGAGAATGGGTATGTAATTTGTGGGTTCTATGAATGGGCATAGATTGGTTCATTGACAATGTTATATAGTTGTAGAGAACTATATACAAACATTCCAACAATATAAATTGAAAAGGTATGTGATAAATATTTGCATTTTCTAATTTCCTTCAACTTTCATTGAATGTGTTTCCAATTACAAACTAGAATGTTGGGTTTGTCACCTTAACAAATAGAAACAAAACTTGTTTATTTGGAAAGTGTAATGATATTTTGTTTGGTTTCAAATTCATAAGAGTGCATTAATTATTTTATGAGTATCATATAATTTGAATGAACATATTTTTTAATGCTTAGAGTGTTGTGATTGCACATTTCCAAAAACACTCGGAGTGTTGGTAATTCACTTGAAACTAGAGTGGCTTGCTTTCCATTGTTGGGAATTATTTTTTCCATCATAAACTAAGGTTGGGTTGAGTTCATGCATTATAGATTGGTTGTTAGTTAGCATCACATATAGAGTCTAGAAATATCCATTCAATGATTAATGTTGAAGATATAGTGCATTGGCATAGTGGAGATTGGCATTGGTCCTAACATTCCACAGTTGAAATTGACCCTAACCAGTGAACCAATCTAGAACAGAGGCATTGGAATCAGTTCTAAAGATAGATAAGTCGACATCATATAGAGAAACATAGATTAGAAGTTATTTCTGCAAATTATCCATTAGGACCAAAACGACAACCTCACGAGGATGCAAATCCCCCTGCATTTTTATAGAGGTCGTACTCCTCTTTAGATTTTATTGGGAATTATAGATATTCAAAATGTGGGGATTGGAAAAATTATGTTGCATTAATTCAAAGAAACATAAATATTCCAAGAAAATAAAAGGAATTTTTTTTATTTTATTTTAAAATGAATTTCCTGAGAAAGGACTAGGAACCGAGCACACTCACACATTTAAAGTAAATAGAAAATTTCCTCACATCCATCATAGTTTAAGATAAATATTTATGATCACATAAAATAAAAAGAAGATGATCTGCATGCAAAATAGAACTTTAATAGAGTGGACACATGGGCAGCTCAAATAAAGATAATGATAGATCAACCTCAAATACTTTATATTCTGAAAACAGGGTTACAAAGCACAATCGAGATTGTTCCCAAAGTAGCTCTCTTGAAATTTCTAAAAAATATATAGTCTGATACATACTCTTTGAAATTTTAAATGTGTTTGTCTTAAATTTTGGGATTGGGGTTCCCACGGACCATAAAGCAAATAGATACAAGAAATAATCTTTTAGAAGGAAGACGGTGGGCAGTAGAAGAAAAACAAGACCTAGTAAGAAGGGGAAAAAAAGGAGTTATCAGTCTTCAATTAAACTTTCTAGTGCAAGAGGTGGAATAACTAGATGAAGGACTTGATAAAGAAAAATAAGGATGTGATTAGCATAAACTTACTGTTAAGAACCAAATATCAATATAGCATAGAAAAACCTTAGAAAAGGTACTCAACGCCTTGAAAAAGAGATAATTTCAGATAATAAGCCTCTTCGAGGGGGCAACCTCCTTTTAC
>JZKD02S1912876.1:79778-92848 GCA_000966675.3 Picea glauca
CAAGATGATTCAAAATGAAAATGTCTCCTTGGTATATATAGGAGACTAGGAGGTATAATTACAAATAATGGCCTAAAGCCGACATAAATAAAATAACATTACTAATATAATATGCACCAATTAAGGGGTAATGAGCCAATATTAGGGCTTAACACTTACTATGATGGTCTCTCATTGTTTTCACTTGCTTGATTATGTCATTTTATCATTTTCATCAACAGTTATAGGAACCATCTCAATTGTTTCTTGCCCTTCATTGGTCAGTTTATTAATAGCTTTCTTGAACCATTCTTAAATGTAACTTTTCATTGGTGCCATGTTTATTTCATGCCGAATTTGGATGTTGCACATATCGCCCTCCAAGTCTTTCAGATCAAGGGAAATTCCATGTAATGCTTCTTCAATATCTTGATTTTTCACAAGGTAGTTTACTAGCCAATTCTCTATGCCATCCTCATTATATTCAAGTATGCCATAGAAATTTTCAACGGACGACCCTTTAAATATCTCAACCTGCTCATAAATTTTTTTCTTTTTTAGGAACAATGAGTTGAGGATCAAATTGGGATCTTGGACTTCGTTAGTTTTTTTGGCTAAGTCTACCTTTGTGAGTCTTTTGAATAATTCTTCCATCTTTGATATGGCTTGGTTGCATGTTTAAACAATATTATTCAATTTTTTTATCTTTTCTTTCCAACTCGTGTTCAACTATTTAATCTGACTTGGAGAGGGAAGATCCTCCTCTCTTCTCCTTAGCTCTATCATGTTGGAAACTTTAACACCAAAGGGTACCACAGCATCAAGGTAAAAACATTCTTCATTTTTTAGGTCAGATTGCAAATACTAATGAAAGGCATGTGCCCTCGAGCTAAAGGAAATCATGTTATTTGGAATTTCCCAAGATTCTATGATCAATTCCATTATTTTCTTGATATTATTCTCTACATAGCTCCTGGATGATGTAAGTAAGATTGAGGATCCTTTTAGTTTAGCAGTGGGCATGGTGGGTCCAAAAATTTCCAAAGGGATGGCAAGGAGTGGAAGAGGCATTAAGGTCTCTTCCAATTCCTTGATCCTCTCCTTTAACTTTGTATTTTCCACTTTGAGGCCACCAATGGAGTAGTCCAATGCATCGTCATTTTCTCTATAGATTATGGAAATCTAGGAAGGCTGCATATTTCTTAGGTTAACCTATGAATGATATTTCCATTTTTTATTATTCACATCACTCTTATCAATAATTAATTTCTTAGATTCATTGTCAAAGACAGCGCTTTGAGATACAAATGACTCTTCTTCATCAAAGGTTTCATTCTCAATAATTTATAGCGATGGATTATGGTGGGTCGTGCCTCCTGGTTGATCAATGTTAGGAAAAAAATTATTGATGTCATCCTCGAGATAAATATATTCGAGGGAGAAGTTGTTGATGTCACTTTCAACGTGATTTTCTTCCTCCTCTTGTACAATATTCTTTCTCTTCTTCCCCAGAGAAATTTTATGTGAGCTTTCAATTTTTCCTGGAGGGGGGTTCTCTTATCCTCCTCCACCTGAACTACTGTTGATCACTTTTCTAGATAGGTGGGCCATTGGAGAACTACTCTGAGATGTTTGAATCTTAGGAGTAACAATTGGGTACTAGGAACTCTTCTCGTTGGGACCCTTTCCTTTCTGTTTGTAAAATTCATTGGTACTATGTATCGTCTCCAAGTCACTAGTATTCTGAATAGGAGCACCCAAGTTATTATGTTCTTCTTCTCCGAGAACAATATTGATAAATGAATTGATAAATCCCACTGCTAACATATGTTCCACAAAATTTTTGTTAGGTTCAACCCCTTTTATCCTTTAAGCATACTTGAGATTCAGATTGTGGAAGTGGTTTGCAAATTCATCGATTTTGTTCATATTTCATAATACATAGTCCCCAATTTTCCAAGGCAAGGGTATGAATTGCTTTTTTCATTTCTCATGAAAAGAGTGTAGCCAAAAAATATATTTCCTTTCCACTTATGTAATAAACATTTTGTCGGATATATGACATGGAAGGAAGGAGGGATTTTCCTTAGCACCGAAAATCCCGATAACATTGTAATTTTCCATTTTCTCCAATGTCCCCTTTTTATCCAGGAATTTACTTGCCTGGGTGGATATTCTGGGGGTGCCTTTTCCAAAAAACAATCCTTTAAAAACTGATATAAAGTCATTGAAAAATTCATAAAAATGCAAGGAAGCTTTGTGCCTCCACAACGCTTGGTACCAAAAGGTCACTGGGTCAAATTCACAATTCACTTTCTTGCAAATAGACAATTTAGGAAATTGACAGCAATGTGCTATCGCAAATACCAAATAAGAGGCCATAACAAATATCTTATCTTTTTTGTATTGTGACAATTGGGAAGAAATTTCAATGGAAATCAATTTTCCCCAATCAAAAATGGATTTCTCCTTGATAGTAAAATATAATATATAAAGAATCATACGGGAAATACTAGCGATACTTTCTTGGCATGTCACCTTGGTGAATAACCAAGCAATTTCTCGAAATGGGTTTTTGAACGATTTGAGCTGCAACCTGATGATGTCTTTAGGGATGGTCGCGGGATTATCCAAGAATTGAGGCAAGAGGTCTAGGCCATTGTCATGCTTTTTCAATAAGTCCCTGCAATCTTCACCATTTAAAGTGAGTGTTGGCTCTGGGAGCTTTAACATTTATGGAATAGTTGAGGTGAAAGAGAGACGAGACAATGGTCTTGAAGTTGAATAATCTGTTGAATTGGTATATATTTCTCAGCACACCAAGAAACCAGTTCCCTACAATCAAAGACCTCAGGAACACAGCTTGCACGAGCAATTTCGAATGTCTAGATCACTTCCTTCTGAGTAGACAAGGATGAATAGTAATAATATGCTCTAGAACACTAAAATTTCCAGTCCTCATGTCCAAAAATGTTCAAAGTATCTCTGTAGAACTATTGTCGAGCTTCTACTACCATAAGTTGACGAGAGCATTCTTTTAATCTAGATAATATTTTAAATGAGAACTTTAGAGAGATAATATAATCTTCTGCAAATTGTGCTTTAATGTGGTTTAATGAGAAATATCCCTGAGCCCTTCACTTATTATTGACAATATTTACGGAACCTGCATGATGATTTATTAGCATCAAACCATATTAATGCATATTGGGAAAATCATGAAGGTGGCAGGGACAGACGAGAGCAATTAGGATTTGGGAATTTTGTGAACCACCAACCCGAGAACCCTCAAAACTATCGCTGCGAAAGGTAAAAATTTGGCTAAGTTTTGTAATGCAGTCGATCAGACTTAATATAGGAGAGATGATATGCTTAGGATCTTGGGGAGTTTGATGGTCCAAATGTAGATCGTGAATCTCTTGGGTGAAAAATGTATATCACAAAACATGGGATATAAAATCTTAAACCTGCGAACTTGGGAACCCGCAACTGTAGAAACGATTAAGTATAGGATGATATGGTGGTCAATCAAACTCATGATATGGGAATATGAATGGAAGTGAGAACCTGCGAGTCCACCAACCTGCGAACCTGTTGTTTTTTAAAAACGACTAAGTATAGTAACTAGAAAGGGAGAATAGAAGGAAGAAAATTAAAGGGGAATTTGGGTAAGTATAGAAGAGGGAAAAGAAATGGACAAAATAAATTGGGAAAATATAGAAGGGGAGGGAAATTTCTGAAGAAAGAATTGATCTCAACAAATCTTCACCTTGTTCTGGAAAGAATTAGTAGGTTGGGATGGTGACCTAATTGGTTTGAGATAGGTTTGCGATCATCTCTCAAAAAGGAAGTTTCTTAGGAGGCTTGGGCACCCATTCAGGTAGATTCTAACAACAAAAGTATTGAATCAACCCCTCTTTCATTAGTCATATAGAATAGTGCCAACAATCATTGGAGAGTGGATGAAGGAGAAATATTATACATAGTTGTTACTAAATGTTGTGTTCAATCTAGGAGCAACCTGGTTAGGTGTGACATTGTGACTTAAAGTGAATTTCATCCAAGTTAATATGCATGCAACAATCATAGAGGACAGACTTTGGAGTATCCTAGATTCAAGTGTAGTTGGGCCTAGGCATTCCCCCATAGATGTTTTGAATACGACATTGTAGGGTACCCATTAGTAGGCCACTTTAGGCAGAGGTAAAACAATTGTTTCTTCTTGTTGCAATTAATTTTCTTTAAAAAGTTGTGTATAGTAGACATCTATGCTAGATGGAAGGGAGAATCTCTTCTTGAAGGATCCTTTGCAATGGATAGGTGCCTTAGCTGAAAACCGAGGGAAAAATCTCAATCAATTTTTTTATGTGGATCTAATCATCAATGGAAGGACAATATGAGCATTGGTGGATTATAGTGCCTTGTACAACTTATTGAAGAAGATTTTGGAAAGTGAACTTGGACTTAGAGTTGGATCATGTGGTTCTTCAATCAAGTTAGTCAATTCTAAGGATAAGGCATCAACTAGGGTTTCATTTGTAGTTCACATATAGTTTAATAAATTAAAGGGCCATGTAGAATTTACAGTATTGTAGATACATGACTGTGAATTCATTCATGGTCCAGAATTATTAAAGAGAAAAAAATTAGTTCTCATTCCATTTGTGGAGAAGTTGGTGATACTTGGTGGATAGAAGACTTGTGTTGTGCACACAATAGTAAGGAATCTAGATGGAAAGGTGTGGATTGTATCTGCATTGAGCATGAAGAGGGAATCTAGGTTCCTAGAGTCTCAAATTTTTGTAGTATTTATTGGAGAAGTGGATGAGGGTGGAGTGGGGATGTCTCTCTCTCTCTAGCACTTTCCAATGCATTGGACAAGTTTACATATTGGATGCATGATTATTTATCTAAAGTTCACCCACCTAGGTGCATTTTTTATCATTGTATTGATCTTGAATCAAGGTTGCAACATCCAACTAGAGATCCCTATTAACTTTATATACCTGATTTGGAAGAGTTAAGGAAATGATTGACTACTCTCATCAAGATTAGCTTCATCATACCTTCTAGGTCCTTGTATAGTGTACCAATCCTCTTTCAAAATAATAAGGACATGTTATAATTGAGTATGTGCTTAGACTATCATGCATCAAACAAATAGACCATAAAAAATGGGTACCCTTTACCTTTGGTAGGAAATTGTTTTGACAAGTTAGCTAAGGCCAAGGTTTAATCAAAGTGGGACATGAGGTAGGGATACTACCAAGTAAGGATTGTGGAAGGAAATGAGTTCAAGACAAACTCTGTGAGAAGGTGTTAGCATTGAGAGTCACCCTCAAATTGCAAGAGGATAAGCCCAGTACCCATCAAAATATTTGTGAATGTAAATTAATGATGAAAGGTCAAATGGACAAAACTCAACATAAGAATGCTTTAACACACAAATATGGGCTAGCATACATAAGAAAATGAGGTTTTGATTAACTTCAGTCATTGGTTTAAGGATAAAGGTGAATAGAAGGAAGACTTAGTGGAGAAGATGGATAAGTCGAATATAAGCATCAGGCCTTCAAGCACCTAGGTGAGGAAAAACTCAATCACAAGAACCTCTTGAAACTAAATTTTAAAAAACTGAAAAACATCCATAGAAACATTATAATCAAACATCCATTATAACACACCACAACATCTCATTTGGTTCATCCAATCATGAGCATTTCAGAGTGAGAGGAAACAACATGGAGAAAGGAAATTGACTTCTATTAATGAAAATGTCTCAAGTCCCATACATAACTAGAGAACAGTTCTTCTTAGTCAAAATATTACAAAAAGGGAGCTCTTCTCAACCATATAACCCTCTCAAATAATTCATATGATGTATTTATAATCAATATAGTAGCTGGTGTCGTCTCCTGTCTGTCTTGTTCCTTCTATCAGAAGGAAACTCTAGTCAGTATGGGCTTGGAAGAAAAACTGTCCTTTGTGGTACTTCGGGTTGGCAGATTTTTGTCTCCTCATCCAGACCCTCCCTGCTTCCATTTAAGGGGCATTTGATTGTTCTCTTTCCTCTAGTGATAGACTGGTCAAGGTCTGCTAATGCTTTACTTCTCCTTGTGACACTCCTTTGATGATTTGGATTAACGCCTAGTTTATGTTTCCACGCGTTGATCTTAGATTGGACCCCATATAAGCATGTGATTGCGGAAGCTTCCAAGGGAAATTTGGGTCCACACCACTTCAGCCCCTGCAATCCACCACCAAATTCCATGTACCTCTTTCGCTATACCATGGTTTTGATTGTGGGGCTGCTCTAGAATTTTAACATTCAGGCATGTTTCATCCCCGCAATGAAGTGTGGTCGTTGATCTCATCCAAATACGCAATCTAGGAAACCCTATTATTTTAGCGCCCCCACTGAAATTTATCCATCTTCCAACTCCAGAATCCTTTTAAACCATGATTAGAGATGGAGCCAATTTTGGCACTTAAGAGATTTGAATTTTGAGCATGAATACCTCTCGTAGGATGATCTCCCAAATCTGACGTGGTGGCCTGACGTTATATAATGTCACAACTAGTGATGGATGAGCACCATGTGTTGAACTAAAAAACACCCATGGAGTGGTAGGGTCAAAGCGATGTGTCATCCTTTTGTTAACTTTGGCTCTTCGGGACTTCAGGATGTTTGGATGGAAATCTCCCAAAGTCACTTTCTCTCGGTCGACGTGGAATCCTCTGGTTAACTTTGGGACTTCAGTCCTTTTCAATGCATAGCTCTTACAATCCTATGAAGCATCATATCTCTGAAGTGAGAGATCTGCCTCCACTTGTCCTCTTATTTTGGACGACCGAGATTCACTTTCAGAGTTTGGGCTTCGGGATTTTTCTTATGCTTACTCACGCAATCCTATGAAGTGTTGTATCTCTAAAGTGAGAGATATACCTTCACGTTTCCTCTTGATTTGGATGACCTCTATTTACTTCAGAACTTTGGGCCTTCAAGAATCCTTTACTCACTCATCTTTTGCCTGCTTCCTCTGAAAGTACGAGATCACCTGACATGTGTCCCTTGCTTGAAGATCAATGATCATGAACGATTGTGGGCTCACCATTTGCACAAACTTTAATTTCCTTCTCGATCCCCGCAATGCAAAGATGCTCATTCGTAGAAAGATTGATATGCATCATTGATCTATTGATCTAGCAAGATCAACGATCCTGAGCGATTGTGGGATCATAACTTGCAAAAACTTTAATTTGTTTCTCGATCCCCTCAATGCCTCCCCACCTTTGATCTCTCTCTAATGATATCTAATGGTTGTGACTTATTCTTTGCTTGATCTTCCAGTTGATCTGAATGTTTCCTTCCACTCCTGGTTTTTCCCTGTGCAAACAAAGGACTTGGTCGGCCTGCAAAAAAATTACATATGAACTGTGACAACTTCATGTGATAACATTGGTTCCATAGGGGATGGCATTCTCGTTGTGATCTTCCAAGAATAAGAAGCTTATTTGTCTTATGCTAGGGCTATGGGGTCACTTATTTAAACATAAATAAAAATAAAAAGTGATATTTAATATGAATGGAAATCCAATCATGGCTTAAGAAAAATATTTTTTCAGAAAGTGCCCATTGAGAGGGCCACCAAAAACTTTGGAATCCTCCAAGTTCTGCAATTTATAAGTGTTATTTGAAAATACCTCGAAAATTTTGAATGGGCCAATCCACAAGGCTTTGAATTTACCATGTTTTCCTTTGTCTTGCTTGGGTTCATCCCACTTGAGCACTAGATCTCCCAGCTAGAAATATTATTTTCTTACCTTCTTTTCAAAAGCTTGCTTGATCTTCTATTGATGGTCATGTGATTTTCTAAGTAGTTTATCCCTAGTCTTTTGTACTTCTACCAGTTGTTGTATCCTCTTGACCATATCATCAGGTTCTCCTTGGTAGTCCTGGATGAATTTTTCCACGGGCAGGGATGTTGAACAAATGAGAGGGGAGGGTGAATCAGTTGTACCTATGCTTAAACAATTATTCTTATTTTAAACTCTTTACACAACATTTAAAGACACTCACAATAATGCATGGAAGTAAGCAATAGAACATTCAACATCAGTCATACATATGAGATACATAGAGACAGATATTTCCTGAGGAAACCCATACAGGGTAAAAACCTCTTCTTCTTTATATGATAAGTAATATTTACATTCTTTACATTATCATACATATGAGCACCAACTCATAATGAGGCTACAACCTCTGTTTTGCAAGATACTACTTACTGAGAGCACCAACTCTCTGGATTCTATAGCACCAACTCCCTGGTTTCTCTAGCACCCACTAGAAGGAAGCACCAACTCTTTGGTTTCTCTAGCACCCACTAGAAAGAAGCACCAACTCCCTAAGTGTTCCAGCACCAACTGGATGGAAGCACCAACTTCCAGTCATACAGGCACCAACCTGTATAACAGAGAACAACAGTTCTTCCTTGCACCACCCTACCACCCTTGTTTCTCTGGATGCAACCAGATGGAACCTACAACTCCCTGTGTTCAAGCACCCACTTGAACCTCTACAGACAACAGTCCTCCCTAGCACCTCCCTACCACCCTGAAATATCAATCTTTGCAATTAATACTTATTACAATGATATAAAGTTTTTCAATGGCTTATCAGTCTCATCATTGTTCTACTACACTACGTTGCTCTATCTTCATCAGTGTCTTCTGCACACTCCTTGCGCTTTCTATTCTTTTGCCTTTTATGCTCTCTACGCCATGTCCCTTCAATGCACCATTCCCCTTATGTACATTTGTGCTGCTGTGCTCTGCCTCCTTCTTCACACCTCAATCACACCTCGCAGCAACCACACCCATCTCTCCTTTGTTCACCATTATTATTGTCTATGTGCTCCTTGTCCATGCAATCTCCACCAAACTCCTCATGTCAAGTGCTCTACGTAATCATCATTACAACTCTTCAGCTTCTCTGGTGGTTCAACCCATGCATCCAGCATCACTGGGTGTTATGCTAAGATTTCTCAGCCTGTCTAGTAGTTAGGACTCTTCTTCTTCTCTATCATAATCAAGCTAATCCTCTTTGTTGCAGTTACAAGCTTCAACGCCCATACATCTGTCAATCACCTCTAAGAATAGTCTTCAATCACTGGAAGATGCCTCGAGCCTCTTCATATTCTCTGGCGATCATCCTGAGGCCTCTTCAGGTCCTCTAGCAGAAACCATCAGTCGATTCTGGTAGTTACACTGTGAAGTGCAATAGTAGCCCTCCGATCATATTCAATTTTACCTGCACCGTTGGATGGAGTTCGTAGGGTCTTACGTTTAAGTCACCATTTCGGCATTCTTGTGGTGAAGAGTCTCGATTCTCCATGTTCCAAACTATGAAATAGAGCTTGTCTCTTTGATCTCTTCTCTACAGCTCTTTGACGATGTGACCTTCGTTAGTGACCAAGGCTTACACCAAAAGGTGTTTTCACATTTCGCATTTCAAAATTTTGGAACTCCTTTGATGAAGAGTCTCAACTCTTGACTCTTCCAACTCCCAGTATTCAAACCTCTGAAATGGAGTCGGATCAATGGTCCACACTCTTGATGATTCGATGGTCCAGATCTCTTCGTGATTTCGCATATCATGGTTTCGACATTCTTGATGTGAGAGTTCTTGACAACTCCAAGTCTCGGTATCTGAAACTCCGAAATGGAGTCGGATCAACGACATTTCGTAAATTCTCATTTCACCATTTCAGGACTCGTGTGGTGAAGATTTTTGGCACTTAACTCCTCCAACTCCTGGTATCCGAAGTTCTGAAATGGAGTCGGATCAGGGATCCAATATTTCGTTGTTTCACATTTCAGCGATTCAGTATTTCATCACTTCTGTGGTGAAGTGTCTTAACACATCAACTCCCAGTATTCGAGACTCCGAAATGGAGTTATTTTCTGGTCTGTGAAGCTCTTTGTTGATGTGCCTATTTCAGGATTTCAGCATTTCGCGTTTCGGCGGTTCGACATTTCGGCACTCCTATGATGAAGTGTTTCGACACTTCAACTCCCAATATCTGGGATTCCTAAATGGATTTATTTCTTGGTCTGTAAATCTCTTCGTTGATGTGCCTATTTCAGGATTTCGGTAGTTCGCGTTTCAACGATTCGGCATTTCAACACTCCTTTGATGAAGTGTTTTGACACTTCAACTCCCAGTATCTGGGACCCCGAAATGGAGTCAGATCAATTTATCCCTGATCTTCCTTACCTGCCTGTAAACCATCAAATGATCAAGCACACTCTTGCACTCTGCGTGCACCTCTGCACTTATCCTCCTGAGCTTACGTTGTCCCTATTTTGTCATCCCTGCATACTCTGAACTTGCCATCAATGACAAGCACACCTACATGAAAACATGCCAACAATCTCCCCCTTTGGAATTGATGGCAACCTTGAATGACTGTGCTCATCTGTTTGGACCTCCAACTAAAGCATCCAATCCAGACCACTCCTTTTCTCCCCCTTTGACATCAATGTCAAAGAAAACATGCTCCCCCTGAGCTGTTGCAGTATTTTTAGGAGGTATCAAATATTCAATCAATACAAATATCCCTCTAATAGGATGGACTCTCTTAGGTGTGAGACGGGATGACACCCATCTTCTGTCAGAGATATTCAAATGGTGTCTTACCTAGGGGTTTAGTAAAGATGTCTACAATTTGTTCTGTGGTTGTAATGTAATGGACCTGAACAACCTGATTGGTGACCTTCTCTCTCAGAAAATGGTATTTTATAGGAATATGCTTGGTCTTGGAGTCGAATATAGGATTCTTAGACACGCTTATGGCACTAGTGTTATCACAATGAATTGGGATCGGTGCAGCATATTTTACCTCCAAGTTTGCAAGTGTCTGAATCATCCATAATACCTGAGTGCAACAGGTAGCAGCAACAATGTACTATGCCTCTATAGTTGATAAAGAAATGGAACCTTTCTTTTTAGTAAGCCATGCTACTAATGAGTCACCCAAGAAGAATGATCCTCCACTGGTGCTTTTTCTCTCATCAACATAGTTTGCCCAATCTACATTTGAATAGGCAGTTAACTGAAAATTCTGATTTTTGGGATACCACAGACCATAAGTCATTGCTTCTTTTAAATAACTGAATATCCTTTTGATAGCTTACAAATGACTATGTTTAGGTGCATATTGATATCTTCCTACCATTCCAACAACATGCATTATGTATGGGTGAGATGTTGTGATGTACAACATGCTGCCTATCATTGACCTATATGAACTTTGATCAACATCAGGTGAGTCATCATCCTTGCTTAAATTGCATCTAGTAACCATAGGTGTACCCACAGGTTTAGAATCTTCCATTTGAAACCTTTTCAACATTTCTCTTAGATATTTTTCTTGAGAAATGAACATCCCTTCAGACCTCTGTGTAATTTGCAGACCAAGAAAAAATGGCAGTTCACCTATCATAGACATTTCAAACTCAGACTCCTTGGCAGAAGCAAACCATTGTACCAATTGATCCTTATTACATCCAAAGATGATGTGATCCACATAGACCAACAAAATAAGCAAATCATTACCCTCTGTTTTGATATATAGATTGTTGTCTATTGTTCCTCTCTTGAACCCTTTTTCTTTGAGATACATATCTAGTCTGTGATACCAGGCACGAGGGGCCTATTTTAACCCATATAAATATTTCTTTAGCTTGCATACTAATTCAAGTTTATCAGACAGTTTGAAACCTTCTGGTTGTTCCATATAGACTTCTTCATTTAAATCTCCATTTAGAAAATCCAACTTGACATCCATTTGATAGAATTTAAACATTTTATGACAAGCATAGGCAAGAAATATTTTGATAGCTTCTAATCTTGCTACGAGCACAAAAGTTTCATCAAAATCCAGTCCTTCTATTTGAGCATAGCCTTTACAGACCAATCTTGCTTTGTTCCTGACAACTTGTCCCTGCTCATTCAACTTATTCTTAAAGATCCATTTGGAACCAATGATATTTTTACCTCTAGGTCTATGAACCATCTCCCACGTATTGTTTTTCTCAATCTGATCAAGTTCATCATTCATTGCTTTAACCCAATGGTCATCTTTGCTAGTTTCATTAAAATTCTTGGTTTCTATCATGGATATGAAAGATATATGTGATTGCTCTATATTTTTTATTACCTTTCTCCTAGTTTGTACACCTTTGTCTTTTTCACCAATTATCTGACTTGCAGGATGATTCTTTTGAGTGATTCTAGAGGAGAAATTTGAAGTTGTCTGCTGATTTGAGTCTGTCTGAGTTTATATGTATTCATCTTATTTAGAATCTTTGTTTTCTCATTCTTGGACCTGTTCATCTTTGTCTTTAGTTGTTTCCTCTGTAGAAGACTCATTATTGTAACCCTCTCTTGCTGGGATTCCTTCATCAACTTTTACGTTGATACAGTCAACCATTTTATGTAACCTCTTATTATAGCATCTGTATCCTTTACTATTTGTAGCATATCCTAAGAATATACCTCCATCATCCCTGTCATCATATTTTCCAAGGTTCTCATCATTATTATTTATGTAACATTTACTCCCAAAGACTTTGAAGTGTTTGATTGAGGCAGGTCTCCCATACCACAATTCATAAGGTGTCTTGTCACTTTGTGGTCTGAGGTGGGCTTTGTTAAGAATGTGGACTGTTGTGTGTATTGCTTCTACCCAGTAGGTTTGACCAATGTTCTTCTCATTCATCATTGACCTAGCCATTTCCTACATTGTTCTGTTTTGCCTCTCAACTACTCCATTTTGTTGTGGAGTTATTGGAATTGTGTATTCTCTCTTGATCCCATGCTTATCACAGAATTCCTTGAAATCACTTGACATAAATTATCCTCCTCGGTCTGATCTTACTGTCTTTAACCTCTTGCCTATTTGAGTCTCATTTAAAGCCTTAAATATTTTAAACTTCTCAAATGCTTCATCTTTTTCTTTGAGAAAGGCAACCCAAGTAAGTCTGGAGTAATCATCAATAATCAGCATGAAGTAGTTTTCTTTCCC
>JZKD02S1912876.1:95713-128833 GCA_000966675.3 Picea glauca
CTTCTGCAAGCCCACTCAAGATAGCATTCATAGCCTTAGCATTGAAGCTAAATTCTAGCTTGTCATCCTTATTAGCTAGTACAACTGGCTTTACATAACCAATATCTACCACATCACATACATCTGCACCTAAATCCATTATGTAGGTTCTCATTCCAACTTTCCAAAAGGAAAAGTTTGTTCCATTGAATAGAGGGGCCTTATTGGTTGAATTTCCTTCATGGCTTGAAATTTTTAAGCTCTAGGATCTACCCTTAGATAAAAGGGGTCAGGTCTGATACCAATTGTTGAACAACTGAGGGGTGGGGGGTGAATCAGTTGTACCTGTGCTTAAACAATTATGCTTATTTTAAACTCTTTACACAACATTTAAAGATAGTCACATTAATGCAGGGAAGTAAGTAATAGAACATTCATCATCAGTCACACATATGAGATACACAGAGACAGATATTTCCTGAGGAAACCCATACAGGGTAAAAACCTCTTCTTCTTTATATGATAAGTAATCTTTACATTCTTTAGATTATCATACATATGAGCACCAAATCATAATGAGGATACAACCTCTATTTTGCAAGTTGTTACTTGCTGAGAGCACCAACTCTCTGGATTCTCTATCACTAACTAGAAGGAAGCACCAACTCCCTGGTTTCTCTAGCACCCACTAGAAGGAAGCACCAACTCCCTGGTTTCTCTAGCACCAACTCCTTAAGTGTTCTAGCACCAACTTCCAGTCACACATGCACCAACCTGTATAATAGAGAACAATAGTTCTTCCTTGCACCACCCTGCCACCCTTGTTTCTCTGGTTGCAACCAGATGGAAGCTACAACTCCCTGTGTTCAAGCACCCACTTGAACCTTTGAGGATAACAGTCCTCCCTAGCACCTCCCTACCACCCTGAAATATCAATCTTTTCTATTAAGAATTATTACAGTGATATAAAGTTCTTCAATGGCTTATCGATCTCATCACTATTCTGCTACACCATGTTGCTATATCTACATCAATGTCTTCTGCACACTCCTTGCGCTTTCTGTTCTTTTTCCTTTTATGCTCTCTGCACCATGTCCCTTCAATGCACCATTCCCCTTCTGTACATTTTTGTTGTTGGGCTCTGCCTCCTTCTTCACACCTCAATCACACTTTTCAATAACCACACCCATCTCACTTTTGTTGACCATTATTATCGTCTCTATTCTCCTCGTCCATGCAATCTCTATCAAACTCCTCATGTCGAGTACTCTACCTGACCATAATTACAACTCTTCAGCTTCTCTGGTAGTTCAACCCACACATCCAACATCACTGGGTGTTATGCTGATATTTCTCAGCCTATCTAGCAGTTGAGACTCTTCTTCTTCTCTATTATAGTCGAGATAATCCTCTCTGTTGTAGTTACAGGCTTCAATGCCCATCCATCTATCAATCACCTCTAAGAATAGTCTTCAATCACTGGAAGATTCCTCAAGCCTCTTCATCTTTTCTGGTGATCATCCTAAGGCCTCTTCAAGTCCTCTAGAAGAAACCATCAGTCGATTCTAGCAGTTACACTGTGAAGTGCAATAGTATCCCTCCGATCATATTCAAGTTTACCTACACCGTTGGATGGAGTTCGTAGGGTCTTGTGTTTAATTTTTCATTTCGGCATTTCAAACTTTTGGCATTCTTGTGGTGAAGAGTCTCGATTCTCCATGTCCCAAAATCTGAAATGGAGCTTGTCTATTCAATCTCTTCTCTATAGCTCTTCGACGATGTGACCTCCATTGGTGACCAAGGCTTACACCAAAAGGTGTTTTCACATTTTTCATTTCGGCATTTCGCATTTCGGAATTTCGAGACTCCTTTGATGAAGAGTCTCAACTCTTGACTCTTCCAACTCCTGGTATCCAAACCTCCAAAATGGAGTCATATCAATGGTCCACACTCTTGATGATTCGATGGTCCAGATCTGTTCGTGATTTCTCATATAGCAATTTCGGCATTCTTGATGTGAGAGTTCTTGACAACTCCAAGTCCCGGTATCTAAAACTCCGAAATGGAGTCGAATCAATGGAATTTCAGTAATTTGTGTTTCATCATTTCAAGACTCATGTGGTGAAGAGTCTCGGTGCTTAACTCCTCCAACTCTCGATATCCGAAGTTCCAAAATGGAGTCGGATTAGAGATCCGGTATTTTGTTGTTTCTCATTTTAGCGATTCGACATTTCGACACTTCTGTGGTGAAGTGTCTCGAAACTTCAACTCCCGGTATCCGGGACTCCGAAATGGAGTTATTTCCCGGTCTGCGAAGCTCTTTGTCAATGTGCCTATTTGGCATTTGGGCACTCCTATGATGAAGTTTTTAGACACTTCAACTCTCGGTATCTGGGACTCCGAAATGGAGTTATTTCTTGGTCCGTGAAGTTTTTTATTGATGTGCCTATTTCAGGATTTCGGCATTTCGCGTTTCAGCGATTCGGCATTTCGGCACTCCTGTGATGAAGTGTTTCGACACTTCACCTCCCGGAATTCAGGACCCCGAAATGGAGTCGGATCAATTTATCCCTGATCTTCCTTGCCTACCTATAAACCATCAAATGATCAAGCACACTCTTGCACTCTGCGTGCACCTCTGCACTTATCCTCCTGAGTTTATGTTGTCCATGTTTTGTCATCGCTGCATACTTTGAACTTGCCATCAATGACAAGCACACCTTCCTGAAAACATGACAACAAGGGAAAGATGAGTAAGAAATATAGCCTCAACCCCATATACAAGCTGAAAAGGGGAAACACCAAGTGACCTAATTGTTGTAACTCTATAATCCCATAAGGAAAATTTTAGCTTTGAGTCCCATGCTTTCTTATTGTCTTCTAACAATTTCTTGATGATACTTATGAGGCTCTTGTTACAGGACTCTGTCAAACCATTTCCTTGGGGGTAGTAAGGAGTAGAATGGACTAATGTAATCCCATACTATTAACATAACTTGATCAATGGTTTGGCTTTGAAGAAAGCGGAATTGTCGGTAACAATCCTGCTTGGACAACCAAATTTTGGCATGATATCCTCAAGAAAACTAATGATTACCTTGTGGGAGGAATTCCTTGTAGTAATGGCTTCTATCCACTTGGTAAAGTAATTGGTAGTAGTCAAAATCCATCTATGCTGACCACTTGAAGCTGGATGGATTTCCCCAATGAAGTCAAAACCCCACTGTTGAAAAGGTCCAGAAGCCACCACAGGCTTCAAAGCAAAATATTTGAGTTGTTTCTTTCTAGCTAAATTTTGGAATTTGACACAAGCTCTAATCTTTTCACAAACATCATTAAAAAGGCTAGGCCAGAAATACCCAAATATGAGGATCTTATAGGCTGTGTTTCTCCAAAAATTATTGCCCCCGCATAAGCTGTCATGAAATTTAGTCATGGCCCTTTGAGATTCTTGTGGATTTAAACATCCCAAAAGAACTCCCAGAGGATCTTTCCAATACAATATATGATTTTGTTAAGCTTTAAATCCCTCACCTTGTTCTTATCCAAATCATCAAGAGGATGCAACTTCTACAGAAAATATATGATGTCTTTATACCAAGTGCATTCTACCAAATTTGGGCAAGCATGAGAGATTTTATCAGCAAACTCATCTTGTTGACTTTCTGAGTTTATTTTCATGAAATTAACCACTAAATATTTGTGATTTCATTCATCCAACAACCTGGATAAACCTTGGACTTTCACTAGTTTAGTGGGCTTCATTTCAAGGTCAA
This sequence comes from Picea glauca, assembly GCA_000966675.3. Classification (NCBI taxonomy): domain Eukaryota; kingdom Viridiplantae; phylum Streptophyta; class Pinopsida; order Pinales; family Pinaceae; genus Picea; species Picea glauca. Next base: position 99,469 of record JZKD02S1912876.1, read on the forward strand.
ATTCTAGAATTTTAGCAATCCATTTGCTCCTCTTCCCATCTATGTCATACTGGATAAGTATCTCTTTCACTGAGGCTGAAGGGACATATGCAACAATCTTTGAATGTAGAATATATACTCTGGAATCCTTGAGGTATTTGACCAAAGCATAAGCCTTATTTTCCATGATATCATATCTCATTTTTGCATCCCTCAATGTTCTGCTGAAAAAGGAAATAGGTTGCTCTAACCCCTCTGTATTTTTCTGTAGAAAAACAGAAGACAATGTGTCAAATGAGGCAAAGGAAAATATCATAAACTCCTTGGAATAGTCTGGGCCGATGAGCACATGTGTTTCAGTCAAGGCCCTTTTCATATAACTGAAATATTCTTGAGCCTCAATAGTCTATTTTACTTCATTTCTTTTCCTAAGCATGGATGTAATGTACTTCACTTATTCCGCAAAGTTAGAGATGAACCTTCTTAGAAAATTGATTTCCCCCAAGAAATATTGGACTTCTTTCTTGGAACTAGGAAAAGATAAGGTTTGGATGGCCTCTACCCTGTTGGATCAATTCTTACCCATTATGCTGATACAATGTGCCCTAATAACATACCTTCCTTCATAGAAAACATATACTTCTTAGGATTGAGAGAGAGACCAAACTTTTTGCACTTCAGGAAGACCTTTTTCAAATGATGATAATGCTCTTTATCAGATTTTGAGAACACTATAATTTCATCTATATATATGACTACAAACTTGTCCTTCTCCCCAATGAAGGAAATGTCCATTTCTCGTTGAAAGGTCGCTCTTGCATTCATCAATCCAAAAGGAATTTTATCATACATGAATGTGCCCCAAGGAGTAGTAAACGTTGTCTTATCTCTATATTCAGGAAAGAAAGAGATTTGATTGTAGACAAAAAAGCCATCAATCATAGACATCCTAAATGAACCAGTGACTCTCTGCAAAATGTGTTGCATCTTTAGCAAGGGTTAATTATCTTTCTTGGAGCTTCTATTCAAATTCCTGAAATCAACACATAGTCTAATTTCCCCATTTTTCTTCCATATAGGGAACAAGTTAGCTACCCACTCAGAGTAACTCAAAGGAATGTTGATTTTGGCATCCAACAACTTCTTCACTTATTTTTCCATAATAGGCAACAACATGGGATTTATCTGTCTGAGTTTCTTCCGAAAAGGCTTGGTATCCTTTTTCAAAGGGATCTTATGTTCAATGATTTTTGTGTCATATTTTCTTAAATATTCATATTTCCAAGCAATCACATCATCAAACTCCTTTAAAATCTTAACATACTCATCCCTTTGTTCCTTTGACAAGCTGCTAGACAATTTAACATACTTTCGATCCTCCTCTGTGCCTAAATTGCATTCAGTCACCTCATCATTTTTCAGTTGAACCTTTAACCTTTACAATAAGATCATTTCTATCAAACAATCTCTCTAAGGGGACTATTCCTTTTGGAATATGATTTCTAGGCAACTGAATAATATGATGGTCAGCAATTTTATTCTAAAAAACATCAACATGATGGTCTTTTTCTGTATCATGATCTTGATCAATATGTAAGGCAAAAAACTCATCCACGGTCTCAAGAAATATTTTTATCTCAAGATCATCCACAAAAACCTTCCAATGTTTGACATTGTCAGGTACAGAGGGTCTATACTTCACTTCCACATCATATTTGAGTTTAGGGGGCAAAGGAATTCTAAAATTACTTGTTGAAACAACCAAGGAATCTGTCATAGTTTTCTCCTCTCTTGGAACAAATGAGATATTAAAATCTAAGAAGAAACTATAAAAAATATCCCAAACTTCATTTATGTAAGTCCTTAACCTAGGGTGTTTAGTTTGGTACAGATTTTTAACTTGATGAACAATTAATTCAGCATCTCCAAACGCTGCTAGCTCTTCAATATTCATGTCTTTAGCAGCCCTCAAACCCAAAACAAGAGCCTTGTATTCTACCACATTGTTTGTAGTTTCAAATTTAGCTTGTAGGAAAAAGATATGATCCCTTGGGTAGGAGAAATAAAGACTGCCCGAACACCAGCAACCTCTTTAGAACAGGCTCCATCAAAAAACATCTTCCAAATAGAGGTATTAGGAGGAGGATCTTCACAAGAGGCGATGGATTTCTTTATGATTTCAATAGGTGGTTGAGGAGAATCAGTGAGTTGCAACATACTGGATCCTAAGTCAGTATCAAGTGAAAAAATAGGGTGGTTGGTAGGATTTGCTTCATCACTGATGATGTAGGCTAATTGTGCCTCCCTATAAAGACTTCTATGTTCTCCCCCCAAAAAAGGAATGGTGGCATATGAAAGGTCCATCTGCAAAGTCCCCCCTAGTCTTTTGATCCAAGATCTTGACAAGAGAATCCCAAACTTAGGGGTGACATCAGCCACCACAATATCCATGACCACACTTTTCATTGGAAATTGGAACAGGTTAACAACTAGGTCCTTAATAACCCCAAGACACTTCACCTTCCTGGAATCAAATAAGTATAGGTCATGGTAGGTTTTTGTAATTTCTAACCCAAGCTCATCCATGATAGTTTTAGGTATGAGGTTATGAGATGTCCCTGAGTCTATCAAGCAGTTGTGAAACACTTTATCATGAATGTTTAATGATGTGTAGAAAGGGGGGGAAGAGTCATCTCTATCCTCTACCAAAGGTCCCAAGATGACAGCTGATTTTTCATCTTGAATGTTGAATGAATATGTGTAATTAGAGGAAGGCTCAAGATACATCATTTTAGAAAGATACCTTTTGAATTCCTCATTCTTAATCATCTCTAAAAAGGGCACAAGGATTTTGATTTTTTGAATCTCACTCTCAAAGCTAAAAGAAGATGGAGATTTTAGAATCTCCTTAAATTTTGGGGTATGGCTCTTAGCCAATGCCTGGGGGTTTTGTGCATCTTTTTATTTTCTGCTAGCTACCACAACCTTAGCATGATTTTATGTTTTAGTGGGTTGATCAGAAGTGTCAGTATTCCCATCTTTCTTTTTTGACCTTACGTTGTATTTACTTGGATTGCCATTTGTTTATTTTTATTTATTCAATTCATTTAAATGACTATCCATGAGAGACTCTTCATATAAAGATTAGGTTAAATGAGGATATGAAGAGGTGTCACCAGGACAATGGATTTCAGGATCAGTCTCTTCATCCTCTCCTACTTCATCGGCAACAAGGTTTTTTTGGAGAGGGGATTGGACTTTTTTATCATCCCTATCCCTATTTCTTTGATATCTTTGGAGGACATGAGGAGCATTATTTGGTCTTCTGAAATTACCTCTATTATCAGCATTCTGTCTATTCCTATGTTTTTATTTTCCTTCAAGTTTCAACTTCTCCATTTCAGAAAAAAGTGATTTTACCAATTTTGTAAGTTCATCAACTTGAGGGTGGATGACAGGGGATTCTGAGGTTGAATATTAAACCCTATCTTTCCTTTTGTCTCTATCAAAATTTCCCCTAAGTTTTTCAGCAACCAATATGTTAGATTCTACTTCCAAAGCTGCATCTTGCATATGAGCTAGAGAGGTAGATATCCTTTCCCTCAACAGGAATCCAAAATCAGGGTCAAAATCACTAGCATAGGTAAACTTGGAAGAGGATTATGTAGGATTTATTTTAGTGTAAATATTTTTGTACATTCTATTAAATCTTTTTGAGAAATCTGAAACAAATTCCCCCTCTTTCCTCTTAAGTGACACAAATTTTGTAATATAATAAAGGAAATCCTTTTTATCCTCCAAATGCCTCAAGAAAGCAACATCCAAAGCTTCAATCCCAACAATAGATCCAGGAGTCAAAACCCTAAACCATTTTCTAGTCTCACCATCAAGGCTCTGTACAAATACCCTCATCCATACATCTTCATCCTCAATGCTAAGATTATCTGCATAACTATAAAAAGATGCAAGGTGTTCCTTTGCAGTTATGTCTTCCTCCCCTGTGAAATTCGGCATGTACTTAAGGTAGTCTCCAACTAGGAGAGCATTCATAGGTTGGGATAAAATAAGAGGGGTATATCTAGTAGCCACTATGGCATCCATCCTATTTCTAGAAATATTATCACCTTCCATTGGGTTATTAATTGTAGGAGAAAAAGGGGGAGATAGAGTTTTGAAAGATACAAATGCAGCATGGATTTTTGGAGAAAGAGGAATATTGGATGGAGAGGTTTCAGTGTCTAGAGGAATAGTTTGAGTCTTGGAGGAAGATGGTATAGGTTCTAAGGGAAAAGATGTTTCCTCTTCTTAAGTCACAACAACTTTGATAGGAGGAGGAGTAGGAAGGCTCAAAGTAGGAAAATATTCAAGATTCTCAAGCCTGAACCAACTTACAAAATCGGGAGAAGCAATGGTTTCAAAATTTTCTTCTTTCGATTTGGGGCTAAAAGAAGAGTATTCAACAAGAAAATTTTCAAAATCCAAACTTTTAGAAACTTCAACAGAAGGTAAAAGAGGAGAATTGGATATGGCTACTAGAGTTTTAAAAGTAGAATCATGTAAATACCAGGAGTACCTGGTAAAATAGTTGAATAGCCTTCTTGAGAATCATTTCTTTTCTTGATAATATTCTCTGGGTTAGCTTCAGGTGTTTCCAGAGGTAGATGTGGAGTAGACCTCATGTGTCTTCCTTTGGGAGCCACAACTGAAACAGTGGAGTTTCCAGGTGCAAGATGCAATCTTTAATGCACCGAATTCTAATGCACCTTCAGAATCGGTATGCTTTGTCATTCAATCCCAACGAAATGTCTTCAATTTGTTCCCCATAAATGATGCAATTAATGCTATCACTGAGAGTCACGCTCAGATTGCAAGAGGATAAGCCCAGTACCCATCAAAAGATTTGTGAATGTAAATTAATGATGAAAGGTCAAATGGACAAAACTCAACATAAGAATGCTTTAACACACAAATTTGGGCTAGCATGCATAAGAAAATGAGGTTTTGATTAAATTTTGTCAGTGGTTTAAGGATAAATATGAATAGAAGGAAGACTTAGTGGAGAATATGGATAAGTATGTTATAAGCATCAGGCCTTCAAGCAATTGAGTGAAGAAAAACTCGGTCATAAGAACCTCTTGAAACTAAAGTTTAAAACACTGAAAAACATTCATAGAAACATTATAACACAACCACAACATCTCATATGGGTCATCCAATCATGAGCATTTCAGAGTGAGAGGAAACAAGATGGTGAAAGGAAACTAACTTCTATTAATGAAAAATGTCTCAAGTCCCATACATAACCAAAGAACAGCTTAGTTAAAATATTACAAAAAGGGAGCTTTGCTCAACCATCCGACCCTCTCAAATAATTCATTTGATGCATTTATAATCAATACAGTAGCTGGTGTCTTATCATGTCTATCATGTTCCTTCTGTCAGAAGGAAACTTTGGTTAGTATGGGCTTGCAGGAAAAACTACCCTCTGTGGTACTTCGGGCTGGCAGCTTTCTGTCTCCTTGGCCAGACCCTCCATGCTTCCATTTAAAGGGGTATTTTATTATTCTCTTTCCTCTAGTGATAGATTCTTGTTCTGCCTTCTATCAAGATCCTATTTTTAGATCCATTAATCGAAGTTCCCCGCTCGCTTCGCTCAGGCTATCCTTTTGCCTCCTTATCGTGATGCTAGTGAACAAGCCTCAATTTGACTGGTCGAGGTATGCTAATTATTTTCTTCTCCTTGTGATGCTACTTTGATGATTTGTCTTAATGCCCAGTTTATGTTTCCACGCATTGATCTCAGATTGGACCCCATATAAGCACATGATTGTGGAATTTGTCAAGGGTGGTTTGGGTCCACACCGCTTCGGCCCCCACAATCCACCACTAAATTCCATGTACCTATTTCACTATACCATGGTTTTGATTGCAGGACCTCTCTAGAATTTAAATGTTCAAGCATGTTCTGTCCTCACAATGAAGTGTGGTCATTGATGTAATACAAATCCTTGATCTAGGAAACCCTGCAATTTTAGCACCCCCTCTAAAATTTATCCATCTACCAATTCCATAATCCTTTTAAACCATGAGTAGAGATGGAGCCAATTTTGGTGCTTGAGAGCTTTGAATGATGAGCAGGAATACCTCCTGGAGGATGATCTCCCAAATCTGACATGGTATCCTGACGCTATATAATGTCACAACTAGCGATGGATGAGCATCATTTGTTGAGCTTAAAAACACCTGTGGAGTGGTAGGGCCCGAAGCAACGTGTCATCCTTTCCTTAAATTCAATACTTTGGCTCTTCGGGACTTTGGGATGTTTAGATGGAAATATCCTGAAGTCACTTTCTCCCAGTTGACGTGGAAACCTCTCATTAACTTTAAGACTTCATGCCTTTTCAATGCATAGCTCTTACAATCCTCTGGAGCGTCATATCTCCGAAGTGAGAGATCTACATCCATGTGTCCTCTTGTTTTGGACGACCGATATTCACTTCAAGAATTCGGGCTTCGGGAGTTTTCTTTTGCTTTCTTGTGCAATCCTTCAAAGTGTCATATCTTCGAAGTGAGAGATCTTCCTCCATGTGTCCTCTTGATTTGGATGGCCGATATTTACTTTGGAACTTAGAGAGTCCTTTACTCACACAGCTTCTACTTACTTCCTCCTGGAGTATGAGATCGCTTGACACATGTCCCTTGCTTGAAGATCAACAATCCTGAGCGATTGTACAAACTTTAATTTCCTTCTCGATCCCCCCAATGTGAATATGTTCATTCATAGCAGGATCATTATGCACTGTTGATCTGTTGATATAGCAAGATCAACGATCCTGAGCGATTGTGGGCTCATAAATTGCAGAAACTTTAATCTGCTTCATGATCCCTACAATGCCTCCCCACCATCGATCTCTCTCCAATGAGTTCTGATGGTTGTAACTTATTATTTTCTCGATTTTCCGGTTGATATGAACGTTGCCTTTCACTCCTAGTTTTTCCCTGCATAAACAAAGTACTTGGCCGACCTGCAAAAAAATACATATGACCTGTGACAACTTCATGTGATAATAGAAGGTATACCAATTTTGAATTTCTTTTTAGGATTGTGCAATGTTATAGATACATTTTTCACCTTGATGACCAATGTGTTTAAATCATTGTTAGACAAGTCAATGGTTGTCTACCTACATGACATTGTGGTTTTCAATAAGAACTTAGAATACCATAATAGGAATTCCATGGAAGTATTTGAGTCATTGAGGAAAAAATAGTTGTACTTGAAGAATTCCAAGTGTACCTTTGGGAAAACTAAAATTATATTCTTGGGCCATTGGATTGGACAAGGATGCATCCACATGGATCTTGTGAAGGAAAGGGAAATTCAGGATTGGGAGGAACAAAGAATAGTTCATGAGGTAAGTAGTTTCCTTGGTTTGTATAACTACTACTACATATGTGTTGATGGTTACTCTAAGATTTTGGCACCACTTAATGTTTTTTTGAGGAAGAACATACCATGGAATTGGATAGAGAAGTGCTAAGAATCATTCTAAAAGTTGAAGTGCAGACTTGGGTTGGAACTTGTATTAAAGCTACTAGACTTTGAGAAATAATTTAAATGCAAATAGGTTCTTTCTAATTTTCCATTGGAGGATTTTTGTCACAGGAAGCCTTCATCCAATCAGTTATGAGAGAATAAATTTATAAGATCATGAATGGAGGTACCCCATTCATGAGAAAGAGATGAACATATTGTACATTTCCTATAAGCATGGAGGCACTACTTGTTATGCAAATCATTGATTATGAAGATAGACAACATGGAAACAAGTCACTTTTCCACCCAACCTAAGTTTTCACCTAAGCAGGCACAATGGCATGACTTATTGGCAAAGTTTGACATGAACATTGAGTGTCAACCAAGAAAATTTGAATTCATTAGTATACACCTTGAGTAGGAAGGTGAAACTTTCAGTCTTAGAAGAGGATAAGTTGTTGGTACTTATGGGAAGTTAGACATTGGTTTTCACATACTTAGAAGAGAATATCAAAGAGAGATTGCATAAGGATCTCACAATTTTGAACATCATGAAATAGGTGAAGGAGAGAAAAACAAGGAATTTTTTTATGGACAACGGATTTTTTTACTTTGGCGATCACATCTATGTGCCTAAGTCATCTAACCTTTGGAAGGAACACTTTAGGGATTCCCGTGATTCTCTTTTGGTAGACCACCCAAGACAATGAAGGACAATGGTTCTTATGGAATGAGGTTACTACTAGGAATGTATGAGGCAAGACATGGAAGAATATGTCTAGACTTGTCTTGTGTGCCAATGAGACAAGGAAAGCATTAGAATGTAGGTTGGTTCAGTCCAACCTTTTCCAATGCTAAAGAGACCTTGGTCAAGTGTCTCTATGGAATTCATCACTCAACCTCTAGTTTTATAAGGGTATAATAGGGTAATGGTAGTTGATTGATTGATTTTCAAGTATGCAATCTTCATGATAATGAAGATTCCTTGTGTAGCAAAAGAATTTGAAAAGTTGTTATTTAAGAATCTTGTCAAGTACCAGGGTCTCCCATTTAACATTGTGTCAAACAAAGAAACAAGGCTCAGTGGGTAGTTTTGGATATAGTTGTTTAATATTGTTGGAACCAAGTTGTTGATGATTTCAAGTTATCAACTATAGATCGATGGATATACAAAATGTATCAATTGTCTTTTGGAGAATCACCTAAGGCATTTTTTCATGTAGACTAATCAAACTAGCGAAAGTTGTTGGATGCAATCCATTTCAGTTACAACATGAAAAAGAGTTCCACAATGGGCTATAATTTATTTGATTTGGAAAATGGATAACGACCTTTGAAACCCCACATATCTTTGCAAGGATACCATGGGAACAACTCATTATCCTTTAGGTTCATGGAGGGATGGAAAGACAGATTGGAGATGGCTTGTGTTCAATTGACAAATGCAACTCAAAGGATGAAGCGTTGAGAAGATCATGATAGAAAGGAGGTAGAGTTTCAAGTTGGTGACTTGGTCTTACTTAAGTTGGGAAAAGAGTAGTTCAAGCTAGCAAGTGGCATGTCTAGTTCTTTGTCATGGAAGTTTGTGTATTGTACCTAGGGAGGATAATATGAGGTACCAAAGGGGATAATTAATGTAATGTGGCCATAATAATGGAATATCCCCACTTGGTATTTGATGGGATATAAATAGGCCCACTAGGTATTTAAGAGAAAATAATATAGCAATAAGGGGCAGTTGGCATAGCCCCCTAGAAATACTCATGGGAAAGTATAAATACACATGGGTATCATTGTATTGGTCATGTGGAATTATTTGTAATGTAGCAAACATGGCTTGTAGAGTGATTCCTTCCATAAGGATTATTTGATGGTGTTATCCTAACTTAAGGGTTCTTCTCTATATTCTTGTGTTATTTATGGTGTGAATGCATTTTATATTTATGAATTTAAAAGCTATATTATCTCTTATATCTATCAAGTTTTACTACAAGTGGTATTAGAGCTCTTTCTTGGGAACGAGGTGGAAGAATTGGTTTCTTCTTTTTGCATAAATTTTAACAAAAAAAGAGGACAACAACATTCAAGTCAATTTATGAAACTTTTTGTGCATAATCTAAAGAGACCATATATATGTGTGATTTCCTCTTGAAAAAATATCCAAGTTAAAAAAAAAATCATCCAAATCATAGTCTGGGAAGTAGAGTTATCGTTCATTTAAAATCAGTCATTTTAGGGTTTTTTTGATAATGGCCATGTTGTTTGTAGATCATATGTATTTTGATAGAGTGTCTATATTTCAATCAAACTAGTGACAGTAGATGCAAAGTGGTTGTGGAATTTCATAATTATGGTCATAATAGCCAATTAGAGAAAAGTTATGATAATTTTAGTTGAAAATATTGTTTTCCACTTCGTGCCCAAGAAATAGCTCTGATACCACTTGTAATAAACCTTGATAATTTATCCTTTAACTTCGAAAATAAACCTTTAAAATTTAGAAATATCAAATGCATTCACACCATAAAGAATATAAAAATACAGAGAATAACCCTTAAGGTAGGGTAACACCATTTAATACTCCTTGTGGAATGAATCACTCCACAATCCATGCTTTCTACAAAACAATACATCCAACATATCCAATATATTAATACTCATGTGTATTTATACTTTCTTATGCATATAGGGGTTTATGCCAACTGCCCCTTACTATTATATTGTTTTCTCTTAACTAACTAGTGGGCCTATTTATTACCCATCAACTACCAAGTTGGCCTATTCGATTATTATGGCCACATTACATTCATTATCTCCTTGGGTACCTCCATAGGTGTCTCATATTATCCTCTCTAGGTACATTACAGTTTGAAGGACCATTAAAGGTACTTGAGAAGATTGGAAATGTCACTTTTAGATTGGAGCTACCATACTACATGAGAGCTCACCATCTAGTTTTCCACATTAGTCAGTTCAATCCTTGTAGGATTGATGAAGGTTATCCTAGTATAATTGCACCATCTAAATCCCCCATGCTAATCATATATGGGATAAATATGGAAGTGGACAAGATACTTGTTGATGACACCCCTTCTCTCCTCGAGGTTGCATGACCTACCGGTCGAGGATCATTCAAATATCTGAGCCGAATCGACTCTCCGAGACCCTGTTGGCCCCACAAATCATTTTACACAGACCCCTTTTTCTCATAGGAGCAGGTCATGTGAGATGCTTGGGATCCTGCTAAGCCCCATGTTCTTCTTCACATGACCTCGAGTTATGGCCTTGAGCTAGTCCTCTTAGTAACTCCATGTTTCAGATCTTTTGCAAGTAGCTTTCTCCCCTTTTTCCTGATCTCCAAATCGATGAATTTACTCGGGACTCGATCTACGGTCCATGTATCCCCACAACCAACGGTTGTGATTTTATTTAGACTCCAGCCTTCGAGTATCTTCTCGCTCTGCTCTCTTCTTTCTTCCAGAGAACCTTTCCTCTAAAACACATGGATTCTTGCCACATGTCCTTCTGGATTCAATGGTCTAGATTTACTTCACTCTTCATGAATTCGTGAAGATTTCTCTTTGCGCCACATAAATTCTTTCGAAGTTCTTTCTTGTGAACTCTCAGATATTTCACCAACTGTCATCCTGGATGATGGACGGTCCCTACTAGTTTTGGTACTTTGGTACTTTGGCTATCCTGTTCTCTTGTTGATGTCTGGACTCTAGTCTAACGGTCCAGATCTCTCCTCCCGCAACTGATTTGTCGGTTGTTGTAGCTCCTCCACTTAAGCTTTGGCTTCCTCCTGAAATTGGGAAAAATGTCTAAGTATCAAGGTTGTGGCCTTTGATATTCCTTGTGGGAGCCTGGCTGTTGGGTCTTGACAATGATTTTCCTCCTAAGCTTTGGGACTTAGAATAAGTCCTCTTCTATGCACTCCTTGCGCTTTCTGTGCATACTTGCACTTGACTCTCCTATGAGTCTTAACCTTGTGGTGTGCCCTCTTGGAGACCTTTCTTCTAGAACTTTGAATTAAATTTATCGCACACTCCTTGTGCCTAATCGAGACTTCAGAAGGATTCTTACAACACTTGACTAAGTGTTGGCCTAGCATAGGTCTTCCTCCAGAGTGTTCAGCAAATTTGTTCCCCTTAATATTCAATTGCTTGGACCTCAAAGGTCTATGTCCCTTGTGTTCCTCGAAGGGATATTTGTGCCCTCTTGGAAACTTCTGCTCAGTTCACACTTACAGAGCTTCTTTCCCTCAGAGTGCTTAGTAACTCTAGTTTTTCCTCAAATTATCCAACACTTCAAAAAGTGTTGGTTTTGTGCACTCCTTGCACCTGCTCAATTCCCTCCTGACAGAGTTCTACATAGTGTTCTGAAACTCTGTGTTGCGCTTACTCCTACGCAGACTTTCCTCCAAGGTGCTCAGCAATCTTGAGGTTCCCCTTTGAGTCTATGGATTATCTTGGTGTGCCTTCTTAGCACGTTCTCCTCTGAACTCGAAGAAAAATCTAGCTACATACTCCTTGCGTTGGCTCACAAAGTTTCAACACTCTATCATCCACTCCTTGTGCTTAGCCTAAAGAACCCAGAAAAACTCAGCAAACCCTCAAACGGATTATGAATTCTATCCCTACTCTAGATATGGAAACTAACAAAAACCTATAGCATAAATTCATATATACATTCATAAACAAACACCCAACACACAAGAATTTGTAAACAGTGAAACTTGTTCTTTTGTATTAAAATCAGAATGTCAATTACAATGTGTGAGCTCGGACTGCAACTGAGTCTCGTCTCTTCTCTCCTCTCCTATTGACAACTCTCTATCATTATTGAGAGCCTCTCCAAAACAACCTATTGGAACCTCTTCCTGGGCATATGTTACAAATATCTATACAAGAGGAGACTCATCGAGTCTTTCCCTCCAACTACTCTAGTGGTGTCTAATCACCATCAAAATGCCTAACTACTAAGGAAGATTAAAGTGAGTGGAAAATCTAGTCTGAATCGGATCTAGATCCCTCCTACGATCAACCATTTAAGGATACCTTATCTACAACCTGTACAAAGGCATGATTTGTATCTACCCAAGCCTTACAGCATGTACTTGCATTAATTACATTTAAAATTTAAAATTCTAGGGAAAAATGAGAGGGTTGGCACCTCCCCCCTCCTTGAATTTGCACCAATGTGTTGGATAGCTGGTGTGTGCTGAGGTGGAGCGATGATCCTACATCACTTGCACATAAGACCAACCACTTTGGTAAGAATCAAAGGCATGGGTACTTTTTTATCTGGAAATATAGACTTGAAGAGGAGAACAGTTGGGAAAGGAAAGAGGCATTGTGGTAGAATGAAGACAAGATATAAGAATTCAAGAAGAAAAATATTAGGAAACTGTTGACCTTTGAATCTATCAAGACCGAAACGACAACCTCATGGGGATATGAATCCCCCTTCATTTTTAAAGAGGTCGTACTCCTCTTTAGATTATGCTTTTATTTAAATATTTTATGTCCAAAATAATATGGGATATTGTCAAATGACTGAATCCAACTCATTAAGTATCAAGAAAATTGATAATAATAAAAAATCAAATATATATATGGAGAATCCCTGAGAAATGATCCAAGAACCTTAAACACCATAGAATATAGAAAATAATAGAATCCTCACATCCATGACAGTTTAATAAAAATTCTGATCACATTCAAATAAAATAAATGGTCCAATGGCACAAGAGAAATTTGAAAGAGTAATACTTATTAAGCTCAAAAGAATATATTGATAGATTGACTTCAAATATTCTATAATCAAAACTTGAGTTATAAAATACAATCAAAACCGATCCCGACGTAATTCTCTAGCATTTCTCAAAAAAGATAATGTATGTTACAATGCTTGAAATTTAAAGTCGTTTGTCCATAAATGGATTGGGATTGGGGCTCCCGTGCACCATACAAAATATTTACAATAAATATGATAAAGAGAAGAACATGGAGTGGAGCACAAGTAGCAGGATCTGAAAAGAAGGCAAGGAGGAAGTTATCTTAATTCAGTTACACTTTTCTAATGAAAAAATAAATATAACAGTTTGAAATTTGATAAGGAAGAAGGTATGTAATCATTATGGACTTACTATGATGGAATATCTAACTTTCATTTTCTTGTTGATGTGCCTTTTATATCTTAGCATGTTGCGGTTATGTGGCCAGTTGTAACCATTTCCGTTGGAAATTCAATAATCTTGGTTATAGATTTGTTTATCCATTCTTCAATATAATCCCATAATGGAGCAACGGTTACTTCTTACTTTACTTTGATACTTAGCAATTCACTCTCAATTTACCTATGGTCAATAGATAAATTTTGCAATATGGTCTCAATGTCCTCATTTTTATTTGTATACTCAACAAGCCAATTATCAATGCCATCATAAGTATACTCAACCATACTATCAAATTTTTCAGCTGATGATTTCTTCAAATTTTCACTTGCTCTTCAAATTTCTCTCTGCTCGTGATCATTGAATTTGAGATTAAGTTTGGATCTAAAACCTCAATAGTGGAGCCTGCGATATCCAAACCAATAATATTTGAGTATACCTCAGTATTTTTCCGTGTTAATTGATTTAACAACCCCTTTAATGTATTGATTCTTCCAATCCAACATGCCTTTAATCATTTTATATGGCTCTGGGAGGGAAAATATTCATGTTTTATTCTATGGTTCATCATTTCCGAGACTTTCACTACAAACATAGAGACCCCATCTGTGAAGAATCCTTCATCATTCTTCAAATTTTCATTGAAATATTCTTTAGTATTTTGAATTCTGAACCCGAGGGTAGAAAAACTTTTCGCCAAGTCCCATAAATCTAAAATGATTAATCTTGAAATTCATTTTACTCTCATATTTAAATATGGATTTCCTTGAAAATTTATATTCGGTTGTAACATGGCAACTAGGGTAGCCAATATAGGTGGGGGCATGAGGGTTTCTTCCAATTCCTTGACTCTCTCTTTAATTATGAGATTTTCCTCTTCCATATTAATTATTGAAACGTCCAATGCATCCCCTTGTGATTATATGAATTGGAGATAGTTTTGATGAAAAGATGTTTTTAGTATCAATGGTGGACCGTGACTTTCCTTTCTTATTCTTCGAGGTTATTTCAAAGGTAAATTTCTTTGAAGTCTTATCAAATAAAACATTCTAAACAGAAAAGGTTTCTTCATCAGAGAAGACTTCATCTTGAACAACTAATGCAGTGAACTATACATTTTCTTAGGCATGTTCTTCATCATATGGAAAACATATATTTTCAATATCCACATCTAAGTCCATATTATCAAGAAAAATATCATCTTCACGTACATTTTATTTTTCTCCCTCTTGTTGAGAATTGACCACTTTCCTTTTTACTTGTAATTTATCAAGGTTTTATAGACTTCCTTAAGGAGTATTTCTTTCTCCATCATTACCTGAATTGTTACGTGAGGTTTTTCTTTTTTGGGACATTTTAGACTAAGGATTTACATTAAGCAAAATACTTATGTGAGAAACAACAGGTGACTAAGCATTTCTTTCACTTGAGGGTTTCCCCCTTTTCTTATGACCTTTGATAGTGCTCACAATGGTTTCTATGTCACCAGAATATTTATTAACATCCTAAACAGGGGTGACATGACTGCCACCCTCTTCTTCTCCAAATATGAGTGTATTGATCATTGTAGGGATGATTCCAACTGCTACCATATGATTATTAAAAATGTTGTTAGGGTCAAACCCTTTGATCTCTTCTGTAAACTTCAAATTAAACTGGTCAAAGTAAGATTCATATTCATCAATTTTGAGAATTTCTCTTAAGAGAATTTCAACAACTTTCCAACACAGAGGAATGATTTGTTTTTTCCTTCTCTCATAAAACCATAACTTATATCGCCTTGCCACTTCTATGATAAACAACTTTTCTGGCACATAATAAGGGAGGTGTATAGGATTTTCATGAGAACAGAAAATCATAATGATGTTGTAGTTATCCATTTTCTCCATAATTCCCTTTCTATCCAAAAATCTTGATGGTTCAAATGAAAGCCTGGAAGTATCTTCCCCAAAAAGAAATTTCTTCAATTCAGAGACAAAATCATTGTAAACTTCATAAAAATAATGGACAACTTTCTCCCTCTAGAGAGCTTGATACCACATAGTCACGGGGTCTATCTTTGAATTTAGCATTTTTCCAAAACTTGGACCTTTAAAAATATGACAATGTGTGATAGAAAATACCAAATAAGATGCCATATAAAAAAAAAAAATCTCTCTTTTGAAATTCATCAACTTTGTAGAAATTTCATTCGATATGATCTTTTCCCAATCAAAAATAACATTCTCATGAACTGTAAGATATAAAATATACAGGGCCAGTCAGGGAATAGTTGTTGTAGAATCCTGACCCGTAACTCTAGTAAACAACCAAGCAATTTCTTGGTAGGGTTCATTTAAAGAACTAACCTGGATTCTAGATAGGCCTTCCAACATCGTAGTAGGGTCTTGTAGATATTCCTGTAGGAGCTCAATTCCATTATTTTTCCCTCTAAGAAAATTTTTGGCATCTTCTCCTTTATATGTTAAGTTTGACTCTGGTATCTTTAAAATTTTCTTGAATATTGAAGGCGCTAATGAAACAAAGGATCCACTTTGTAGAGGAATGGTTCTTATGTTCTGGACAAATTTTTCAATGCACCAGGTGAAAATATATTTTCATTCGAAAACCTCAGGAACACAACCAACGAGAGTTATTCCTGATGTCCAAGATTTATTATTAGTTATGTTTGGAAGCATTGAATAATACCAATATTCCCTCAACCAATGGTAATTGGGATCTTCTTTGGCAAGTAGTTTTAAGGTATCCTCGCAAAAAAATTGTCTTCTTTCAACCATCTTCAATAGGTTGAAAAAATTATTTGTAATGTCACTCAAAATAGTGAAATAATATTTTACGTTAGATCCTTGATTGATAACATTAACTTGAAATAAATGAAATTTTCCCTGATAGAAAAATCATTAATAACGACCTTTTCATATTTTAATTTAGCAGTTGAGTTCGTAGATTTATCATTTAATATGAGTTGAGAATTGTGAAGAGGAAGGACATGTCACGATAGGGTGGTGGAGTGGGATATTTCAAATGTGAATGTGAGTTTGCAAGTGCATGAGTCTGTGAGTCTGCCATGATATAAAAAATGGATAAGTATGGATGCTTGTCGAACGGACTTGTGAGGATGGGAGATATAAAGAAATGAAAATATGAGTTCGAGTCCACGAGTCCACAAGTCCACGAAATGAAAAATAAACTAAGTGTTGGGAAGAGTTCAAGAGATAAAAGTGATGTGTTGTGAGTCCACAAATCTGCCAACTTGCGAATGAAAAATAAAATAAGTATGGAAAAGGTGTAAGTCATGGAGGTAAGATATGGAAATGAAAATTAAGGGATGGAAACATACTTAAGGAAGATACAAGTGCAGAATAAATAAATAAAAAGGAAGAAGTTGCGAGGTTCAACAACTGGCTCCAACTGTGGGATTAAAATCCCTTTGGGTTATAAAGAATCTAGAATATCAAGACCAGTTTCCTTCTCCATTAGGATATGGAGTCTAGAAGGTGAGAATATACAAAAAAAAGAAAGAAAACTATGTACAGGAAAGAAGAAAGCATTTAAGCAAAGAAACTCTTCAAATGTTTCCCATTGACAGGAAACATTAAAACTCTTCCCTTAATATCCCTGAGCATGTACAAGTTGAAATTTATAATCTTTTCAATAAGATAGGGAACGATTTAGCATGCTTCAAACTTTGCATGCATTGAGGGATTTTATTTTTCTTTGTTCCAAAGTAATTCTAGTTCACCCTTCTTAAAATTATTTACTGTAGCACTTTGATCAAAATACTTCTTGAATTTTTGTTGTCTCTGACAAATTTTCTTTAATGCTTCAACTCTTTCTTCTTATAACTTTAACAACTGATTCATTCTCTTTTGTAGAGGAGTATCTTATGTATCTTCAATATTTACTGCATAAGTCAGAGCATTCAACTCAAGACTTAGTGGATTTTTTGCTTCTTTTCCATAAACCAACACATAAGGGGACATTCCAATGCTATCCTTTAGTGTCATTCTACTTTCCCACAAAGCATATATCAATTTTAAATGCCAGTTCTTTTGATTTTGATCAATTGTCTTCTTCAGAATCTGAATCAATGTTGTGTTTGTCGATTTGGTGAGTCCATTTCCTTGAGGGTAGTAATTTGATGATTTCTCCATCACAATCATATTCCCCACAAAATTAAGTAAACTTTGATCCAATGAATATTGACCCATTATCGGTGATGAACTTTTCTAGTACTCCGAACCTTGATAAAATATTATCCTTGAGAAACATTATCAATTCTTCAAAATCATCCCTTTTTAATGACACTTATTCCTGCCATTTTGTAAAATAATATGTGGCAGTGAGAATGTATACATGTCATTTACTTGACTTTGGATTTATTTTCCCAATGACATATAGCCCCCATTGTGAAAATGGTTGTTCGACTAGTATAGGTTGCAAAGGCATTGCATACCTCTTCATCTTTCCTGAGAATTTTTTACAGGAAAGGCATTTCCTCACCATTGCATATGAATATTTAAAAATCGATGGCCAATAATACACAGTTCTTATTATTCTGTGGGCAGTAGAGGTTGGTGCAAAATGTACTCCATGTATTCCTTCATGAAACTCCTTTATTAGTTCTTGAGCCTTCGTTTCATCTACACATGTCAATAACATACCATCATAATTTCTTTTGAAAAATATTTCTACTATTAATACATATTGATTGGATTTCATTTTCAAAGCTCTTCTTTCTTTGGGAGTTATATTCATTGGGAACTATCTATATCTTAGATAATAAAAAAATTATGTCTTTGTACCATTCAGAATTCAACATAGGTTTTCCAACTGAAATTGAGACTACCACATTCAATGCATCATTGTCTGCAATGAGCTTACACGATCCTTGTCCTTTAACTTCCTTTAAATGTTTGATCTCAATATCATACTCATGAATCTTCACTAGCCATTTTTCCCACTTCCCTCTCTTAGTTGTTGATTTAGGAGCATCTTTACTGGAGAAGATGGAACATATTTTATAACATGAGAATTTAAAATATAAGTTTGAAAATGTGTTATTACCTTAACAAGAGAGAGTATATGCTTCTCCAATTTTGAATATTTTATCTCATAATCATGAAGGGTTTTACTCATGAAATTTATTGGTAACTCTTTCCCTTTATAATTTATTTGTGTAAGAACTGAAGCCACGGCCCCTACTATATAAAAATAATATAAAATGAAATCTCATTTAAAATATGGACTGATAAGAATAGGCATTGTGGTGATTGCTCATTTAATATTGTTAAATGCATTCTGAGTATATGAATTCCATTCAAATATCTAGTCTTTTTTCAACAATAAATTGATTGGCTTGACAATACTCGCATAATCATGGAAAAATATTCTCACAAAATTAATCTTTCTGAAATATGATTACACTCCTTCCTTTGAATATTGAGGATTTAATTCATTAATGGATCTTATTCTTTCAGGTATGATGTAAACTCCTTCTTTACTGACTATATTCCCCAACAATTTTCCTCCAGATACAACAAATAAACATTTCTTCGAATTAAGATAGATCCCATATAATCTACAATTTTCAAAAAAATTCCTCAAATGGTGAATATGTTCTTCCCTTGTCTTAGAGTGGACAGTAAGGTCATCTTGATAATCAACCATAAATTTACCTATCAAGTCTTTGAATGCATGATTCGTATCCCTTTTAAAATTATCTCCAACATTATTTAAACCAAAGGGTGTGTGAGCATAAGCATATGTCTCCCACGGTGTTATAAAAGCAGTGTTCGGTATGTCCTCCTCTGCCACCAATACTTGATTATACCTTGAAAAACCATCTAACATGGTCATACAAGTGATCTAGTAACTTGTTGAAGTAAAAATTCCATGTTAGGAAAAGGACAGTTGTCTTTGATGGTTTCTTTATTCAAATCTCTAAAATCAACACACATCTGAATTTCTCTATTCTTTTTCCTCACCACTACTAGATTTGAGAGCCAATCTGAATGTCTGATGGGATATATAATTCCAACATTTTTTAGTTTCTCCAGCTCCGCTTTTACGAATGGCTTCAACTTGGGATTCATCATTCTAATTTTCTTCTTAAAAGGCTTTTCCCCTTCTCTCAATGTTATAATATGTCGGAATATAGATTTGTCATATTCTTTGAGATCATCATAACTCCATGCAAATACATCAAAATATTCTTTGAATAAGGCATTATACTAGTCAATTTATTTCATTGTACAATCAATCCCAAGATTCACATATTTTGGGGAGTCCTCAGTTCCAATATTTATTTTATTTGTTTATTGCACCTTTTGAGCTGATACTTCTTCTTTGAGATTATTTGTTTGATCATATCTTGTAAAAAGAGACTAGGATTTTACACCATCCTTTGGAGCAAGTGTAGCACTATTATTATTCTCCTCATGATCATTTTCATTGGAAAAATCATTCAAGTCTTCATCATTTTCAAATACATGAAGGTAGTATTGATTGTCGGGCACCGAAGGTTTGAAAATTATTTTGACTTGAAATGAACTTTTACTTTGAATGTCCTCTAGGTTAGATAATGAAGCAAAAAGCACCAATGAAACCACCTTTTTATTTTTCTCTCTGGGGAAAAAAGATATATTAAATGAACAAAAAGACTCCATCAATTCATTTACTCTTTTGACATACAACTCAAGTTTTTCTTTCTTGATATTATATCTTTGAATGACTTGATTTATAACTAATTCAAATTCTCCAGTTATAATCAAGTGTTCAATGTTCATATCCAATGCTAGGATCATCCCTTGAATTAGTGCTTCATAATCCGCTTCATTGTTGGTATATGGAAATTCCAATTTGATAACATGTGGATATACGACTTTATCATGACTTTTAAGTACAATTCCATCCCCTCTCCCTAAACTTGAGCATATGCCTTCAAATGACATTCTCCAGTATCTAGTGAAAGAATTATCTTCTTGTTTCAAAATTTCTGACTGCTCCAAATCAAGTATAGCATAATTTCCAATACATGCATCTATATAATACAACATCATTTCATTATCTTTCTTTCTAAATGAAAATGGATTTCTGGGCTCAGGAGAAACCTTCAACATTGTCCCATATTTATTCGGAAGCATTATGCAACTAACATAATTCATTATGTAACCACCTATCATTGAAGACCAATCTCTTCCAAGGACTACTTCATATTATGGGGGAAGATCGACCACTATAATAGTAAACACAATGATAATATGAGGGGCAACAGTAATCCAAGCATAGAAGTCCTTGATTTATCCATAGGTTGGTACTTTTCTGGAATCGATTGCATAAATACTTTTTCTTATTTCATAATATTTGGTACAACTCATACCAAGTGCTTCCATTACTGCTAGGGGCATGATATTATTCGTCGCTCTAGAATTTATCAAATAATTGTGAAGCACCACATCACGATTTTCAATTGAAATATAAACGGGCATAACTTTTCCTCTTAATTTGACAATTGATATGGACTGGTTCTTCTTTGGATTTGCAATAGAAACTTCCATTCTTCCTCCTGGCTCATATAAAAGTTTGAGAATGTTTTCCCTATGCTGCGGGATTTTTACCACTTCCGTGAAGGGTAGAGTGATTCTTAATTTACTAACATCATCGACCACATTATAAATCATCTGAAGAGTATTTACAAATATTTGTTGTTCACTTGATTTATTCTTCTCTTTTTCTTTTTCTTTTTCCTTTTATTTTTCTACATTTTCCTTTGTTTTGGATTTATTTAATTGTCCCCGTGTTTGGACAACATTGTCTTGCGAGATGTTATTTTCTTCATTTTCTTAAAATATGTACATGGATGTCTCGCATTCATCCATATCTGTAGATTCAAGAATTTTTATTGAGTCGACCTCTTGTTCAATATCTCGTTCATCATAAGATTCTTCAAGTATTATTGCATTGGGATTAGGTACCCTTGGGATTCTCTGTCTCTATTGATCATTAGTATTCTCGATTCTTGTCCTTCATTCTTGAGCAGGATTTATCCTTTGTTCTGGAACTTGCATCCTTGAATTAGGCATGAAATTTTCATTTATTCTCAATCTAATTATTTCATTCTGCATCTACCTAATAGTTATGTTCATTTGGGAAATCTCCATCTTATGATTTGTCTCTTGTGTTTTAATAGGGTCAATTTTTATATTTGGTATGGTTCCTTTGAAGAAACCTCCTTCGTCTCCTTGATTTCCTAGATGTCATTTTTTTTTATCCTCATTCTTATTTTAACTTGATGCCCCCTAATCAGAAATGGCCAAATTATCTATTTGTCTTCGTACTTTCCAAGAATAATATCAAGTTCGAATCTTGTTTCAAACATAATTTCTTCCATCTCTATGGATTTTTCCATTGCTTCATCTAAGTTTTCAATTTGAGAGGCTCTAATAGAAAACTTTACATCGGAAGGAATAACATTCTTATAAAAATTGAGTATTACCAGAGCATTTGGCCTTTTTTCTTATGGTATTTTGTTCAATGTCTTGTTGAATCTCAAATTAAAATATCAAACTCTTTCATTTTTTCTCACAAAAAATTGAGTAAATTCTATGAGAAGAGTGTGATAAGCAACTGGAGGAGAAAACATATTCAACAAAATTGTTTCAATATCTTCAAATGACCCAATCGATCTTGTAGGCAGTAATGTGTACCATTCATAAGCTTGATTGGCCAATGTTTGGAGAAATAATCTCACCATTACATTATCATCTTCGATAATATGGAAATCACAAACATCCAAGAATAAGTCTATATGTCTTTTTGGATCAATCACTCCATCCCTTGAGAATGTTTTCAATGTCCCATTTGGAAGAATTGGGAGCTCATGTTGTTCTCCTTGGAGGTTTAGAGGAGAATCTCTTACCCTTCTCCTCTAGATTCTATGCATTGGTTCAAGTCTTTCTTCATGTATTTCTTCTCATCTTTCTTTGTGTCTTTCCTCTCATCTTTGTTCTTGTGTTTCTTCCCTATCACCCATTCTTGGATATTTCTTATTTTCTTCAAAAATACGTTCTTCAACTTATAGTTTCTTACTTCTACTTTTGTTCAATGGTCCTTTATATTCATTCAGCTTAAGTTTCTATTTTGTGCTTGAGATCTTCGAATTTATCTTTCATCTCTTCTTTTTCTTCTAAGGATTTCTTGTTCTTATTCTTGAACAAGATTCTTCCAAGATATCTCTAACTCTTCTCAAATTTGGGTTGTTGTTATTATAATATTATATAACTGATGCAGAATACTTCTCTAGTTTCCCAATCCAATTTCTAGTTGGGGTTGATTATGTTGAGGCAAAGTCATGCAAATTTTTGGTCTAAAACCGATCCTTCAAATTCACTTCCAAGTATGCTTGCCAAAAATTTTGAGGTTTGGATATTTCAAGACCGAAATGACAACCTCACAAGGATATGAATCCCCTGGTGCTTTTAAAGAGGTGGTACTCCTCTTTGGATTATGATTTTCTTTAAATATTTTTTATCCAAAATAATATGGGATATTGTCAAATGACTGAATCCAACTCTTTAAGACTCAATAAAATTGAAAATACTGAAAAATAAAAGATATATATAACGATAATTCCTAAGAAATGGACCAGGAACCTCAAACACCACAAAATATAGGAAATACTAGAATCCTCACATCCATCACAGTTTAATAAAATTTTTGATCACATTCAAATAAAAGAAATGGTCCAATGGCACAAGAGAACTTTGAAAGAGTACTACTTATTACGATCAAAAGAAGATTTTGATGGATCGACTTCAAATTTTCTATACTTAAAAATTAGAGTTATAAAACACAGTCAAAACCAATCTTGACTTAGTTCTCCAGGATTTCTCAAAAATGATAATGTATGTTACAATGCTTGAAATTTAAAGGCATTTTCCATAAATGGACTGGGATTGGGGCTCCCGTGGACCATAAAAAATATTTACAAGAAATATGATGAAGAGAAGAACATGGAGTGGAGCACGAGAAACAGGATCTGGAAAGAAGACAAGGAGGAAGTTATCAGAATTTGGCTACATTTTTCCAATGAAAGAATAAATATAATTGTATGAAATTTGATGAGGAAGAAGGTATGTAATCAGTATGGACTTACTATGATGGAATCTCTTGCTTTAATTTGCTTATTGATGCATATTTTATATATTTTCCTATTGTGGTTATGTGGTCGGTTGTAACTTTTTTCATTAGAAATTCAACAATCTTGGTTATAGCTTTGTTTAGCAATTCTTGAATATAATCCCTTAATGGGGAAATGGTTACTTCTTTCTTTATTTTGATACTTATCAATTCACTCTCAATTTCCCTATGGTAAATAGATAAAATTTTCAATATAGTCTCAATGTCCTCATTTTTATTTGTATATTCAACAAGCCAACTATCAATGTCATCATAAGTATACTCAACCATACTTTCAAATTTTTTGGCCGATGATTTCTTCAAATTTTTAACTTTCTCTTCAAAATTCTCTCTGCTCATGATCATTGAATTTGAGATTAAGTTTGGATATGAAACCTCAATAGTGGAGCCCGCGATATCCAAACCAATAATCTTTGAGTACGCCTTAGTATTTCTGTGACACTTCTTTTAATTGATTTAACAACCCCTTTAATGTATTGATTATTTCAATCCAACATGACTTTAATTGTTTTATATGGTTGTGGGAGTGAAAATATGTTGAAACACACACTGACACTAAGAGGGGGGGGTGAATTAGTGTCTAGAACTTTTGGAAACTTTTCACACTTTCATAGATTAACTAAATTAACTGAATAAGATATATGCGGTTCAATTAATTATTCATAAACATACATAACACAAATTGTATGAAGTAGATAAAATATCATTCTTTTATTTATTTAACTTGAATGAATACAAATAAAATCAATCCTTTAATATCTTCAACTTCAACTGAATATGAGAGATCCAAATCTTCGATACAAGACCCAGCTTATAGTTCTCAGATCCAACTCTTCGATACAAGACCCAACTTATAGTTCTCAAATCCAACTAAGAAATGAGGAATCCAACCCTCATAACCAGATCTGGTTTGTTGATCTCAGATCCAACTAAGATGTGAGGAATCCAATCGTTGTGACAAGAATCAGCTTGTAAACAAGCACCAACCTGATAGAATGAACTTTCATTCAATCCATTATATATATATATATATCCACCAAGACACTCTTCTTCCCTTCATTTTCCTTTACTTATATATTCCTCCAAAGGGTTCCACTTTGAAACAATGTGTCCTTTTGGAATGAAACATTGCACCCCTTCATTTAATTAACACAAATGGTAAATTTTATTAATTGATTTCCATACATCAATTTAGACAGTGATGTTCATATGAGGATTCTGGACTGATGGAAATGAATTTTAAAATTCTACGACATGGGTTTTTTGCATAACATGCCCAATTGGACAACACTTGAGAAATTTCCAAAGAATGTGTGTGAGGTGGCTGGTCCAAATGATTATTTGAAGGCCACTTACCCATATTTTTCTTTCGTTGTCAGTTTCCAAATCAACTTCAATGCATATTACCTTTTTGTGAATGTCTAAATCGACCTCCACATATCTCCTTTGTTGGTGATTATTTAAACTCAACTTGTAAACATTTTACTTGATGGTTATATTAAAATTAGTTCCCTCCCAGATGCTAGTCACTAAAGATTTGACTTGGTCTCACCCTTTTTCATGTTTTCTTCCTCATTTGACCAACAAACATCTTCTTGATCGACTCAACTAGGAGAAATTTCAACTTGAGTATTTCAATACTAGTCGACCCATCTTGATTCAGCCTCGACCTGACTTGTATTTAAGTTTGATTCAACTTCGACCTTTAGGTTACTTCTTTCTTAGACCTACTTGACTTGGAAGAACACTGACTTGAGAAATTTGACTTTGGTCATCTTGACTTGATTTGGCTAACTTGTATTTCCTCACTCAATTTTCCTTCGACTTTGACCTTCAGTTGGTTGACTCATCTTGAAATCGATTGACTTGTATTCTCTAACTTCCGTCAATCTATAGGCTTGCAGTCGATCGACTTGTCTTTGAATTGTCTTGTAATCGATTGACTTCTATATAGTCGGCCTTATTTTTTTTTTTAGTCAACTCGACTTGTGACTCAGT
Source organism: Picea glauca (assembly GCA_000966675.3). NCBI lineage: Eukaryota > Viridiplantae > Streptophyta > Pinopsida > Pinales > Pinaceae > Picea > Picea glauca. The sequence goes on from JZKD02S1912876.1 coordinate 125,361, forward strand.
AGTATTAATGCTTCCTCACCAAACATCCACCATTGACATTTTGTCTTATCTCTGGACTCTTCTTCAATTGTTATTTTCTGAATCACTTTTAATGAATGATGTCTTATTAAATTATTTATTTGTGATTTGTATGGATCCATATTGGATTATCCATTTACCCTTTTTATCTGGACAGTTTCTTCATAGTTTCTTCTTTTTTGCATGGATGTTAGTGAAAAAATATCAACCTTATACAATATAGGATGAGTGTATCACACTCATACAATATATTAGTCAATATTATCTTTCTACTGATATTCAAGTCACCTTCATAACATTGTGTCCAATATGGACAATGCTTGACATTCAAGTCACCTTCATAACATTATGTCCAATATTGACAATGCTTGGTAGTCAAGTCACCTTCATAACATTATGCCCAATATTTACAATGCTTGACATTCAAGTCACATTCATAACAATATGTCCAATATTGACAATGCTTCTCAAACCAATCAATCAATGATACTTCACCTATTTATAAAGGTTGGCATCAATGACAACCAAGTTGCCAACAATCTCCCCCTTTGTTATTGATGGAAACCTTAGTAAAACAATCTTACTTTCCTTATGAAATGTATTATGTATTTTGGGTCCTTTGAGATGACATTGTTTTACTCTTTATCTCTCCCCCTTTGACAACAATGAAAAATGGAATATTTGTCTTCGCCCCCTGAGATGATGCTCCCCCTAAAGTGATTCTCCCCATGAGGTGATGCTCCCCCTATCTTTGTCCCATTTATTTTGGACTTTGTTTTTGTTGTTTATCTCTCCTCTTTTGACATCAATGACAAAGGAAAGAAAGCTTTTACTTCTTTTCTCCCCCTGTGAATGTGTCAGTTGTTATCTCAATCTCTTGGTATTTTTGTGTTCAAATAGGGTTTTATTGTCTTCTCCTTTTTCATAACAAACAAGGGTGTGAATCTTTTTTATCTTCTTGATCAATTTGTTCTTCTTCTTGATATTCTTTAGTTATTTGATTCCAAGAGATCTTTATTGTTCTTTCATATCATTAATAACTTTTCTCTGTTCATGCTTTGTCTTTATATATTTTGAACTCCTTTTGTTGCTTTCTTCTTTACATATTATTTGTTTTATTCATCACATTATTCTACAAACTGATTTGTTTTTGAGAGTTCATCATCATCACCACTATTTTATGCACCATAATTTTCTTCATCTTCTTCTTTAGAAATTCTTCTTCCTTGAGATTGTTCCTCTTCATATGAAAAGCTTTGAATTTCACATTCCTTATTACGAGTTTCATCCATCAGTTTATTGTTATCAATTTCTTCATTTTTAGGTGCAAGATCTTCATCATCTTTTTTCCTTTCAGCTTCATATTTTCTTCTCCATATCTGTCCATAAGGAACTCTGTTCGATGAACTTTTATTTTCTACATTTTTCCTTTGAGATTTATCCTCTCTCTTCTTTTTTTAAATAAAAGGGCAGATCCTATTATATTATAGCTTCAGAAAAAGAGTATTCATGACACATGGACGCCAGCTGTCCTGCCTGTGTAGGAAACCAGGACAGCTGGGTTTCCTCAGTAGCATGCAAAAAAAAAGGAAATTGTTGCACCACCCTGCCCGTAGGAAACCAGGGAGTGTATTCATGATTAACAGCATTCTAGTGCTATCCAAGCTACCAACTAGAGAGCTACAGTCCTGGTAAACAACTACAGAAGACAAATAGAAAAGCATGCAGACAGAAAGACCTATTGTCCGGCGTTCTCGTGAGTGTCCTTCACTTCTCCCTCACTGGCTAGAATGACATACGGCTGTGCACAAGTTGGGAATTGGCACTTAGGGGTGGCGTTGGAATAGGCCGCATAGAGCATGTCTAGTTATTGGCTAACGCAGACTGCTCGGAAAATCTGATCGTCAACCAGGCTTCGTACCTCAAATATTAACTGTAGATGTTCCGGGTGCAGGAGAGGTGGCGAGGTCGGATTCTGCGGCTTGTCATCCATTTCCAGTCGTTCCAATGGTTCCTTGTTTGCCTGCAATTCTGTGGTTTCTTCCTGTGGCTCCTCCTCGATCAGACAAGGTGCTGCGTAGGGGCCTGAGGTGTTTCCCGAGTGGAGCAGTGCCTCTGAGTCAACAAAACAAGTCGGGGGGTTCCAATTGTCGGGGACAGTGAACATCTTGCTCTCCGAGAAGTCCGGTGGGAGCTCAATGCTCGGATCTTCTTCCACAAGGGTTCTGGGGGGTGAGTTCACTGCTTTAATCGCCTGACGTCGCCTCTGTCTGGCTATGGTCACAGCTCATTTAAAATTCCGGTGTCTCTTCCTTCTGGAGTCGGCTGCATACTAGCCGACTCCCCTATGGGGCCTCCCTCTCGCCCTCGGCATGGCAGGAGCAAAGTTCAGTGCCAACACACTGAGAACGTTGCTGCAAATCCACTGTTCGAGAGGCTTCAGGGGCACATTAGAACTTCTGGTAAGGCAGGTAGGGGAATAAATCGTGGTTAGAGCCATTAAATCCCAGAGCTTAATGCTCTAGCTAACCGGACAGTGATCGCTCGTGCAAGGCCTCATCGGAGAGCAGAGGCGAACAGAGAAAGTGCACTTCATCAATTGCAGAATGTGTGGTGAGAGCCGATATAAATGGCCTCCCTCACCTCATCGCCACATACCTCGCCCTTACCATGTGTCACCCCATCCGGGGCAAGATTTATCCTCTCTTATTTTGTTCCAAAGTTCATTATATTTTCATCCTAACTTGTATGGATTATTTTTCATGGGTTGTCTTCTTGATTTTCTGCAGTCTTGGGATTTGTGCCCAAACTTATCACAGTTGTAGCATCTCATGGTATGACAAAACTTTTTTATGTGCCCAACGTAATTGCATCTATAGCATCTCATTAAGTTATTGGACCTTCCTAAATTTTTATTTTAGGATTATTGCATTCCAATGCTTTGTGACCAAAGTTTTTACAAGAAAAGAAATAACCATTGAAGGTGTTTCCATACTTGATTTTGTTGTGACATGAGAAGTCTTCCTTTTGATATGTTTCTTGTTTTTTACTTTTATAGCTTCCTCCTTTAACAAAGTTCATGGTTTGTATTTGGTTTTTTATTGAACTTTTTCCTTTTGAGGAGGATAATTCTTTCTCATGTTTGTGAATGATGTTCCACTTGCCACCTTCTTCTTTCTTATTGTACCCAAGACCAATTTTGTCATTCGTTGGTTTTTTACTGATCCAGGTATTATCCAGGATGGTTGAGTTGTTCTATAATTTGACAGTTGCTTTTGTCTTTTCATTCTTCTTTTTGAGGTTGATAAATTCCAATTCCAAGATGTGACATGTTTCTTCTTTTTAGTCAACTGGATCTTCAAGTATTCATATATTTCTTTAGCTTCTTCAAGTTGAGTCTTTAGACTGATGACTATTTCTTCTATCTCATCCAAGACTTATGTGAATTTATTGGT
>JZKD02S1912876.1:134047-150322 GCA_000966675.3 Picea glauca
CTCTTTAGAATTGTGGTTTTGTGCTCGAAAAGAATTAAGAGAAGTTTTCCAAGATCACCATAGTTTTGTTGAGTTAAGAGTTTAGGAAGGTTGGTAGTGTGACAAATATTTTGAAAATGAGATCTAATCTGGGTATAGGTTGGACAATCTAAGAGAAAGTGTTTTTCATCTTCAACCTTCGTAGTGTCACAAAGGTGACACACTCTTTCATCCCATGGATTTTTAGGAATTGACCAATGCCCAGTTTCACTATGGAGCTCGTTGAGAATTTGTTCTTATCTTAGCAATGCTTATTTTTTTCTTTACACTCGTCGAAACAAATAGATAATTTTGATCTTCTAGATTAGGGTTGATTACATTCTTATAATACCTTAACTTTGTTTTTTCCTCTAACTCTCTATCAAACCACATTTTCTCCTTAAATTTTGATTTGATGATATTTTTAATAATATCTTTATTATGCAAAATGGTGGCTTCCATGATTCCCCAATAGTTTAGCCAAGACTGGGCAGCTTTATGTCATCCTCGCTTGAGTCGATGGTGGTTACAACTCGATTTTGAAGCACTTTTAGGAAGCCTATTGTCTTCCATGTTGTTTAACTTGTTCTTATACATTAGGTATCTAGTCATAGTTGTGCTCTCAATGGGGGAGAGGTTTGTTTCTAAGAGGACGGGATAGTGTGTATTTCCTTTAATTTTGAGATTATGGGTTATACAATTCTTTTATATCTTCTTTGTCTTTCTCCAGGATTCACGAGAGATACTATATCCACAGACTTCACATCCATAAAGAATAATAGGTGTAACTAGAGTCTCAAAGAGGAGTTTCTTCTTATCCCAATCCAAAGATCGGCTAAATTAGTAATTGTTTTCAAGCTCATAATAAATTTTCCATCCGCCAATAATCATTTTCTCAATACTATAATTCCAGTTGAGCTTGTGGTGAATATCAATTCCAAGATATTTGTAGGAAGTCACTTCCTCCAAGTTTTTGTTTTCATATACAAAGGTATCATAAGTAATTTTATTGGATTTAATAATCATGACCTTAGTCTTATCAGTATTAACAGTCATACCCATATTGGAGGAAAAATCTTTGAGGATTTTTAGTTGGTTTTCAATACCATGGGGACTCCTTGCCATAAGAATGATATCATCAACATAAAGAAGAAGATTGATGACTATACTAGTGAGAGTAGGGCCTACACAACCTGTTTTTTCCAAACAATCTTCTAACTTGTCAATGTATATGCCAAAAAGGGTAGGGGACAAGGGACAACCTTGTTTGACTCCAATATTGCAATTAATCTATTTTGACCAACCCTCAGTTTTTTTTAACTTATCAATAATGTTCTCATACATCCTTATTGCAGCATCCCTCAACTCGACAGACACTTTTATCTCTTCCAACCTATTCCAAAGGTTTTTCCTAGGAACCATGTCAAAAGATTTTCTAAAGTCAACAAAACAAAACAAAAGGATTGGTTTTAATATTGTAGAACTCCACAGTTGAATGATATATCCTAAACCATGTCTGTCCTTTAGCTCTTTTACTGTGAATTTCTGGCCAAAGGTTAATCTTCTTTTCCAAAATAATTCCATAAAGCTTGGCTAAAATTGGGCTAATCATAATGGTCCTATAATTAGAGGGAATGGTTGAGTCTTTAGTAAAGTACCATAGAAAAATAATAAAATTTACTAAAAGTTTTATTATATCATTTTTCATTAAAATATTATATTAATAAAATATAATTATATATAAATAATTATTTTCTTATCATTTTCATAAAAATAGAAAAGTATAAGTAATATGATTTCATATGTAAAAGTTTTTATTCAGAAATTAAGGTATTGTATATAAATTTAATGGAGTTTAATTCATGTGATTAAGAAGAGGAGTGTTATCCTCCCCACACAAGTTCAATTCTTATAAGTGACATGTTAAACTTGTAATGAATATATCCCTACAAAGTGAGAAGAAGCAATGTGAATGTAATGTATGTTAACAATAATAAAATTATAATTTTTGTTTTTAATATTAATATTAAAAGGAAAAAAAATTTAATTATTTTAAATATAAAAGACTCATCATTCCAAATTATCCTACGGAGGATGAATTTTTTTCTATGAAGAACATAGATTTTGGGTTTAAGTGGCTCACAAATGGGAAAGCTAAGGACATTGAAGGCTACCAAGATGAAATCTTAAAAATTGGAGGGCCTATCCTCATCCCTCACATGCACAAGCTCTTCAATTTAGTAGTCAAGAAAGGCTTCTTAAACCTTGGATGTAGAGCCTCATTGTACCTATTTTGAAAAGTGGGGACAAAATACAATCCCTCTAATTATAGGACCATTAAGATTAGCCCCATTTTAGCCAAGTTGTATGGAATTATTTTGGAAAAGAAGTTTAGCATATGGCTAGAAAGTCATAGAAAATAAGCTAAAGGCCAGGTTTGATTTAGGATCTATCATTCAATTTTTTACCACCTTGTCACACTTAGGATCATTATGGAGGAGTGTCATAATAATAAATCCAATCTCCTTTGTTGTTTGGTTGAATTTAGAAAATCGTTTGACATGGTTCCTAGGACAAGCCTTTGGAATAGCTTGGAAGAGCTCAAAGGTTTTTTTCAAGTTGAGGGTTGTTGCAACAGGGTTGTATGAGAATGTTATTTCCAAGTTTAGGAACATTGAGGGTTGGTCGAAATAAATTAATTGTAAGGTAGGAGTCAATCAAGGATGTCCCTTATCCCCTATCCTTTTTAGCATTTACATTGACAAGTTAGAAGATTATTTGGAAAAATCAAGTTGTGGAAAACCATTTCTCGCTAATATAGTCATCATTTTTATTTTATATCCTGATGATATTGTTCTTATGGAAAGGAGTCCCTATGAAATTGGCAAGAAACTAAGAATTCTCAATGATTTTTTCTCCAATATGGGTATGCATGTTAATACTAACAAAACAAAAGTTATGACAATTAAATCCAAAAATATCACCTATGATACTTTCATATATGAGAAAAACAACTTGGAAGAAGTGCATTCATAGAAATATCTCGGCATTGATATTCATCACAAGCTCAACTGGAATTATATTCTCAAGAAAAGGATAAATGGAGGGTGGAAAGCTTATTATGGGCTTGAAAATAATTATAAATCAACAAATATTTGGATATGGGATAAGAAAAAAATCCTATTTGAGACTCTTGTTACTCTTTTTATTTTGTATGGATGTGAATTTTGGGGACGTAGTATCTTTAGAGACTCTTGGAGAAACATAGAGAAAATACAAAAAAAAATTATAACTTATAATCTCAAAATCAAAGGCAATACACCCTATCATATATTCCTCATAGAAGCAAGCCTTTAACCCATTAATAACATGTCTATGATGATCCTAGATATCGGTGGCCACCCACCTATTCCACTGGTTCGAAAAAAAGTTTTCAACCTTGGCAGTTTTTTGGGTTCCAAACTTTTGGGGCCGTTTTGAGGCCCTAAACGACGTCTTTTGGGGATTTGGATTCCACGGGACTATAAAAAAAACTAGCCTAAACCAATCTAAAATCGTTCTTATCAGTTATATCTTTCCAACGGTGTATCGAGATCCCAAAATGGAGATTGTATGCAAAAGTTATGCCCTTGGGAAGTTGACGTATCAACTACCCCCATCGGGGCCCGCAAACCTTTTGGCTTTTCATCTTTCGGGGTTAGGGTTTTAGATTTTACTTATGTTAAAAAGGCATTTGGAGCCTCATTGTAACAATCATCTTCTCACATATGTGAGTAGTCATCACATGTCTTCTCAGAGATAAGCTTCCACCATTCTACCGAGTCTTTCACTCTGTATTTTTACAGTCTTTGTACATTTTTGTGATGGAATTATAACTGAGAAGGTAGGGTGATTCAGTTATATATACAAGCTTCAAACTTTTCCTTTTATTTTATGATTCGTTCTAGATTATTATTTAATGTGTTATTGATAACTTAACATGCATAGATTTACAATATTTGATCAATCACACAGAATACCAAGAGACACTGATTTTCATGAGGAAACTCATAAGGGTGAAAACCTCTTCTTCTTAGGATGTCAATCAAGCTCCAACTTTCATGTACATCACATTATTTGAGATCCAACTCAAATAAGAGGCTACAACCTCTGATAGCAAACTACAACTTGCAGAGAACACCAACTCTCATATTTCTCTATCACCAACTAGATGGAAGCACCAAATCCCAGGCTTCTCTAGCACCCACTAGATGGAAGCACCAACTCCCAGAATATCTTCTAGCACCAACTAGAATTTAGAGGACTGCAATCCTCCCTAGCACCACCCTACCACCTTGAATGAATCTTACAAAACTTTACTTACTTTCTCTGTCTTTGATATGGTCTGTTATAGATCCATGTCTCCTTTGCCTTCTTCAGCTTCTATACTTTGTTATGCTTCTGCACCGTTCAGCTTCTATGCTCTGCTCTTTTTCCTCATGCACTCAAATCCACCGTTTTTCATCTTCTCTTCTGCCTTTTATACTCTGTACTACCTCTGCATACTCTTTTCTACGCCATGGATCTCCCCTTCAGATTATGCATTGCGTCTCATCTTTCCCACATGCATCACTCTCAAAAAAGCACGTTTTATTTTATGTTCTAAATGTATTTCTCACCTCAAATCCTCTGCCTAATCGTCATTCAAAATATTCATACTCCCTGGTGGTTATACTAAATCTTTTCATCATTAGCGAACATTATCCTGAGATTGTCTAGCTTCTCTGGTAGTTGTAACTCTTCATATTCTCTGGTAGTTACAATCAATCGTTTTTGGCTTCTTTGGCTTCCAAGCCCCTTCCTTTATGTGACCACCGGAGGTGAACAAACACCTATTCAAAAGGCACTTCCCAATATCGGTCTAGTGAGCACTAGCTCTATTTTTGGATATGACCTTGGGTGAAGATCTCATGTGACCACACGATTGTGGGTGCATCCAAAGGAGGTTTGAGGGAAACCTACTTTTCACCCCGCAATTCACTACAAAGCTCCATGTTTCCTTTATCCAAAACCATGGTTTCGATTGCGGCCCACCTTCAACATTTTAAATTTTGTGCACCTTCAATCCCCACAATGCGACGGGACTATCGATCTCACGATCTTGATAGTGATCCTAAATGTGTGGTTCAGATCTATGGATCAGATCTAGCCTTCCTAAATCAATGGTTGTGATTTACTTCATGATCTGGGCTCCGGGAGTTTCAAATCTCAAACCCTGCTTTTCTCCATATGCCAATCTTTCGAAGTTGATTATCCACTGGCACGTGTCCCTCTCGGATTAACGGTCAAGATCTCCCTCGGGTATCCAGACTTTAGAGATTTCAACTCTCAATTTTAACTTTATCTCTATCACATTTTTCTGGAGTTGAAAATCCATTGATGCGTGTCTCTCTCAAATCAATGGTCGATATCTCCTTCAGGTCTCTAGACTTTGGAGATTTCAAATCTCAATATCCCTTCCTTCACTTTCTCCTGGAGTGTTTTTCTCGAACTGCACAGATTTCTGCCACGTGTCCTTTTGGCAACCGATGGCCTAGATGTTCTTCGGCCCTCGGGTCTTCAGCAATCTCATTTCCTTCCCAACCACAAAATCCCGAAGTGATGTTCTCTGAATTTGTGGATCATGTGCCACCTGTTAGTCTTGATGATGGATGGACCCTACTTACTTCGGGACTTTGGGACTTTGACAAGTCGTTGCTCCATTTTCCTCCAGAGTGATCACTTGGTGAGTAAGTCATAAGTGGTGGAGACCACTTGATGTCGGTTAACACTGCCACTTACATTGTCCTTCCACTGAAATAGATCAATGGTTGAGAATGCACCCGAAGTGATCTTCAGATCGGACGACTGAGACAGACTTCGGACCTTTTTCCTTCAGGACTTCAGGAATTTTGAAATTTTTTGGTGATGAAACTTCCAAAGTAAATATCCTAGAGTCACGTAGCTTTCTTACATCACTTGTTGACATGGCACGAGCCAATTTCCTCTTGACACTTGTCATCAGCTGAGTATGCCATGCGTACTTGTTGACGTGGTCTTCCACATGTCCTTGCTGACCTGGTCTTCCACAGTCGTTGCTAACATGATCTGCCACATGTCCTTGTTGAGGTGGTCTACTGACGTGGGTGAGACGTGTAGGCAGTGTAGTGGAGGTGGAGGTAGAGCACAATAGTGGAGTGTGACGTGTAGAGGGTAGTGGAGTGTGACATCAGAGTACAGAGGTGGTATGTATGAGTGGTTTGGTGGTTTGCTCGGAGGGGGGGTTAGGCGGTAAGTGGTAATGAGCAAGGGGGTCCAAGTTGACAAGAAGGTGACACGTATGAGGGTCTCACATGAGAATACCACCAACTCGGACACCCCCCATGGTTAAAGGAAGAAATCTTGGGGGGGTCTGATATGCCCTATCGAGCGTAGATTTGAGTGCCTGATTATCGACTCCTAAGATTAGCACACATTCTAACTTATCCTATCCTTCCACTTATTTTGATCCGACGACTGATGGAAATTTAGGTGATCGATATCTCAAATCTCATGCATTTCTTATCCTGTCCTTCCACTTGAATCAATCTGACGACTGACATAAATTCGGATGATCGAATTCTCAATAGTTTTTCCCTACTTATCCTATCCTTCATTAATTCAATCCAATGGTTGTTGGTCCTTTGTATTGGTGATCCAATGGCCACTGTCGCTCTTCCTCCTGAGCTTTTGATCTCTCTGACTTTAGAAGGATTTCTAAGTGTTCACGGGTCTCTACCTTTGCTCCTCCTATGAGTCTGTCTCTTGGACCTCATCTATACTTCTGGAAACTGCTATCTCTTCTGAGATTTCTTGTATTCTCCGCTCTCGAGGTTTGGTTCAATGTTGTTCTTGCCATCAATGACAAGAACATTCTTCTTGTAAACATGCCAACAATATCCCCCTTTAGAATTAATGGCAACCCTGAAAGGCTACAATATTCTTCTTAGACCTCCAACTGTAGCATACAAACAACACCTTTTTCTCCCCCTTTGACATCAATGTCAAAGAAAATGGAGAGTGACTCTGTGCTCCCTCTGATCATATATACTAGGAGCACTCTCCCTCTGATCAGATAGACTATTTTAACTTGATAACAAGGTCATGCCCAACTTCTGTTGTAGATACTCAAACTGAGCTTTTGCAAGCGGTTTAGTGAAGATATCAGCAATTTGATCTTTGGATGGAATATAATGTAAAGAAACAACAGTGTTGGTTACCTTTTCCCTCAATAATTGATACTTGATGGGTATATGCTTGATCTTGGAGTGAAATACAGGATTCTTTGACACACTAATTGCAATAGTATTATCACAATGAATTGGGATCGATGCATTATACTTTACCTCCAAGTCTGCAAGTGTCTGAATAATCCATAATACTTGGGTACAACAAGTGGCAGCTGCAATGTATTAAGTTTCTGTAGTCAATAAGGAAATGTAACCTTGCTTCTTTCTCAACCATGCTACAAGAGAATCTCCTAAGAAGAATGCACCTCCACTCGTGATTTTTCTTTCATCCACGCAGTTAGCCCAATCAGCATCTGAATAGACTAATAGTTGAAAATTTTGACTCCTAAGATACCATAGGCCATATTTCATTGTTCCTTTCAAGTAGCTGAATATTCTTTTGACAGCTAACAGATGACTTTGTTTAGGTGCAACCTGATACCTTCGTACCATTCCAACAGCATGCATTATGTCTGGACGGGATGTTGTGATGTACAATAGGCCACCTATCATATACCTATATGAACTCTGATCAACATCAGGTGATTCATCATCCTTGCCTAACTTGCATCCAGTGACCATAGGTGTGCTCATAGGTGTATAATATTCCATTTGAAACCTTTTCAACATTTCTCTTAGAAATTTCTTCTGAGAGAGAAATATTCCTTCAGACCTCTAAGCAATTTGCAAACCAAGAAAAAATGGCAGTTCCCCTATCACAGACATTTCAAATTCAGACTACATGGCAGAAGCAAACCATTGTACCAGTGAAGAATTATTTCTTTCGAATATGATTTCATCTACATGGACCAACACAATGAGAAAATCATTACCCTCTTTTTTATATATAGATTGTTGTCAATTGTTCATCTATTGAACCCTTTGTCTTGAAGATACTTATTCATTATGTAATAACAGGAACGAGGAGCTTGTTTCAACCCATATAAATATTTCTTCATCTTGCAGACAAAGTTAGGGTTATCTAATAGTTGGAAACCCTCTGGTTGTTCCATATAGACTTCTTATTTTAGATATCCATTTAGAAAAGATGACTTGACATCCATTTGATAGACTTTAAAATGTTTATGACACGCATAGGCAAGAAAAATTCTAATAGCTTCTAATCTTGCTATGGGTGCAAATGTTTCATCAAAATATAGTCCTTCTATTTGAGCATTTCCTTTGCAGACCAATCTAGCTTTATTTCTTACAATATTTCCTTACTCATTCATCTTGTTTTTGTAGACCCATTTGGATCCTATTACATTTTTATTTGTTGGCCTGGGAACGAGTTCCCAAGTGTCATTCTTTTCAATCTGGTCCAATTCCTCATTCATTGATTTTAACCAATTTACGTCTTCACTGGCTTCATTAAAGTTTTTAGGTTCCACCATGGATATGAAGGCTATATGTGATTGTTCGGTGTCTTTGATTATCCTTCTCCTAGTTTATACACATTTGTCTTTCTCACCAATTATCTGACTTTCAGGATGATTCTTTTGAGTAATTATGGAGGAAAGATTTGATGTTGATTGTTGTCCTAACTCTTCTTGTCTAGGCATCTCTTCTCCACCTGATTCATCATCTTCTTGTGACTCGGAGATTTATTGTTATTTGTCTTCATTATTCTCATCATATTTTTCATCTGGATTAGTGCTTATTCTCTGTTGATCTTTTACAGGAGCTTCTTCATCAATTCGAACATCAATACAATCTACTAATTTATGAATTCTTTTGTTAAAGCATCTGTATCCTTTGTTGTTTGTTGCATATCCTAAGAAGATACCTTCATCATATCTACTATCAAATTTTCCCATATGATCATCATTATTCTTGATGTAGCATTTACTTCCAAATACTTTGAAGTGCTTGATTGATGCAAGTCAACCAAACCACAACTCATATGGATTGTTATCACTGTTCGACCTTAGATGCACTTTGTATAGAATATGAACAGGCATGTGAATAGCCTCCACCCAAAACGTTTGTGAAATTTCCCTTTCACTCATCATATCCCTTGCCATCTATTGAATTGATCTATTTTGGTGTTCTACAACTCCATTTTTTTGAGGAGTACCTGGAATCGTGTATTCTCTTTTAATTCCATGTCTGTCACAGAATTCTTTGAAATCTCTTGACATAAATTCTCCTCCCTTATCTGAGTAAATTTCCTTTAACTCCCTTCATGTCTAATTCTCAACTAACACCTTAAACTTTTTTAACTTCTCAAATGCATCATATTTTTCTCTCAGAAAGGAAACCCACGTAAGTATGGAGAAGTCATCAATGACTAGCATAAAGTAACATTCTCCTCTAGTTCCTTCTTTTCGCGATTTTCCACACAAATCCATATGAACAATTTGAAGTGGTTTATCTGAAGATGTGAAACTTTTCAATTTGAATTGAGCACGAGTCAGCTTCCCCATTTGACAAGATTCACATACAGAGTTATTAGGCTTAGATATTGTTGGAAGGTATTTCACAGCGCCTTCATTATTCAGTTTGACAATATGATCAAAATTCTGGTGTCCAAGACTTTTGTGCCATAACCAACTTTCATCAAGTTTTCTTAAATTCTCCTTATCTTCCTTTGGAACATATACATTGTTTTCAGTTCTAACCCCTTTTGCAATCAAATCTCATGTGTTTATTGTCTTTATTTTACAATTCTTGGTAGTAAAAGTGACTTCACATCCTCTGTCACATATCTGACTGACACTAAGAAGATTATGATTTAAACCATCAACAAATAATACATCTTGAGATTTGCTTCTTCCATTACTTAATCTTATTAGACCTTTACCTCTGATCTTTCCTGGAGCATCATTTCCAAAGGTCACATTCCCTGATTTATTTTCTTTGAGTAATAGGAACTTACTTTTGTCACATTTCCTATGACTAGAGCACACATTGTCAATATACCAGGTGTCTTTTTTATTTTGAGCTAACAACACTAATCCACACTTGTTATCTTCATTATTCTTCCAAACCTTGACGTTTTCATCTCTGTGATTTGAATCTGGATTATATTTTTTTAAGCGATAGTATGCATCTTTATGTTCATAATTATGGCAGATGTAACATTCTAGTTCATTGAATAAAGGATCATAACGATTGTTATGTGTAATCTATGTCCTTTCCCAACCATCACATGATTTGTAGTCTATGGTTGTTTGTTACTTGGTTGTCTCATTCTTTGTTGTGGAAGATATTTATTCCTTGGTTGTCTTGATTTCTCATGTCTAAATCTTAAAGAACAATTTACATCTTTTTGGCCAAAGTTACAGTAAAAACAATATCCATAGAAAAAATCTTTTTAACTGGAAAATGGTTGTCTTCTTTGAGCAGGTCGATTTCTTCCATGTTGATTATTTCCTTGAGCAGAGGGTGTATTATTTCTTTGTTCTACATATTTAGTTCTAGTAGTGTTTCCTTCACTCCTCCTTGGCAGCTGATTCTCTTCCTTTGTTTCTACAGGTTTATTGTTATCAATGGTTGTAGATTTGACAAACTTGATGGATTCTTTGTTGCTTGGCTGACCACTACTTTATCCCTCTTTATAGCCCAAACCAATTTTCAAATTTGAATTCCTTTGTTGACTCAGAATGGAGGTTAATCCTTTTGAGGCTTTAATAATTGTTAGATTCTGATGATATAAGGCCTGAAATTTCTCTAGATATTTTATGACAGTCACTACTTCAGCTTCCAATTTTTCACCTTTTGTTTTGGCTGCCTTCAATTGTTGTTTGAGGATGTCTTCAATATTCTTAGCTTCTTCTAACTTAACCTTCAACAAAGAAATTTCTTCAGATGGTTCATTGCATGTTTTCTCATACTTGAGCAGTAACTATTTTTTTTTCTTTTCTTTTCTCTAAGTCTATCAATCTCTTCCATGGAACTGGCAAGTTCTCCTTCAAGATCTACTACTGCTTCACAATCAGCGAACTCACTTCCTATATCTTCAGTGTTTAGATATTCTAAATCTATTAGCATGATACCATTTATTTTATCTTCAATAGAAGATTCGTTGCTTTCATCATCTGATGGATCATCATCATTGTTTACACAAAGGCTTTTCTTCTTAAAAGTATTCTCTTTATAGAACTTCTTGTGTTTGTTCTTCTCTTCATCATCATATGTCTAATCCTTTCTTTTGTGAGGACACTTAGATGAAAAATGACCTATCTTACCATAGTTGAAACATTTGAAGGGCAGTTTACCTTTGTATTTGTCTGATCCTTTCTTCAATCTTCTAACAAAGTTTTCTTCAATCTCATCTATATCAGAGTCTATGTTTTTCTCTACTTTAAAAGATGTCTCTCTTGTAGTGGATATAACTTTGGTGATTCTCATTTCATAATCAGTTAGGGTTCCAAGAAGTTGATCTAGTGTCAACGTTTTGAGATCATATATTTCCTCTATAGCAGAGACCTTTGAGTTAAATCTATCAGGAAGAGATCTTAATATTTTTTGGACTAGAAAGGATTCATCTATCATTTCACCTAGGCCTTTCATGGTGTTGACAAGTTCTTCTATACGTAAGAATTACTTACTAATAGTTTTGTCTTCATCCATCTTTAACTTCTCAAATTTCAGTCTGTGAGTCTGAAGTTTTGCATCTTTCACCTTTTCATTACCTTCATAACTACTTATCATATTGTCCCACATAAATTTTTCTGAATCACAGCACATGACTTTGACAAACTTAGCTTCATTAATTCCACTGAGGATGGCATTCATTTCTTTTTCATTAAAGCTAAACTCCAACTTATCATCTTTTGAGGCCAAGACTACAGGCTTCACATATCCCATTTCAACGACATCCCAAACATCAGCACCCAAAGACATTAAATGTGTTCTCATTCTTATTTTCCATAAGGCAAAGTTTGTTCCATCAAACAGAGGGGGTCTATTAGTTGAACTTCCGTCATGACTAGTCATGTTCAAGCTTATGGATATACCTTTGATCAAAGGCATCGGCTCTAATATCAATTGTTGGAAATATAACTGAGAGTGGGGGGTGAATCAGTTATATATATAATCTTGAAACTTTTCCTTTTATTTTCTTATTTGTTCTAGATTATTATTTAATTTGTTGTTGATAACTTAACATGCATAGATATACAATATTTTATCAAGCACATAGAATACACAGAGACACTGATTTTCATGAGGAAACCCATAAGGGTGAAAACCTCTTCTTCATAGGATGTCAATCAAGCTCCAACTTTCATGTACATCACATTCTTTGAGCTCCAACTCAAATATGAGGCTACAACCTATGATAGCAAGCTACAACTTGCAGAGAGTGCCAACTCTTAGATTTCTCTAGCACTAACTAGATGGAAGCACCAACTCCCAGGTTTCTCTAGCACCCACTAGATGGAAGCACCAACTCCCATAATATCTTCTATCACCAACTAGAATTTAGAGGACTGCAATCCTCCCTAGAACCACCCTACCACCCTGAATGAATCTTACAAAACTTTACTTACTTGCTCTGTCTCTAATATGGTTTGTTACAGCTCCATATTTCCTCTGCCTTATTTAGCTTCTATACTATGTTCTGCTTCTACATCGTTCAGCTTCTATGCTCTACTCTTTTTCCTCTTGTGCTCAACGCCACCATTATTTATCTTCTCTTCTACCTTTTATACTATGTACTGCCTCTATATACTCTTTTTTGTGCCATAGATCTCCCCTTTAGATTATGCATTGTGTCTCATCCTTCCCACATGCATCACTCTAGAAAAAGCACATTGTTTTTTCTGTTCTGCATGTCTTTCTCACCTCAAGACTTCTTCCTGATCATCATTCAAACTCTTCATATTCCCTGTCGGTTATACTAAATATATTCATCATTAGTGGGTATTATCCTGAGATTCTCTGAATTCACTGGCAGTCATAACTCTTCGTATTCTTTGGGAGTTATAGTCAATCATTTTTTGCTTCTTTGGCTTCCAAGCCCTTTCCTTCACGTGACCACCGGTGGTGACCAAATGCCTATTCAAAAGGCGCTTATCGATCTCGGTCTAGTGAGCGCTAGCTCCATTTCTCGATATGACCTTGGGTGAAGATCTCATGTGACCATGCGATTACGGGTGCATCCAAAGGAAGTTTGAGGGAAACCCTCTTTTCACCCTGCAATTCACTATAAATCACCATGTGTCCTTTCTCCAAAAACATGGTTTCGATTGTGGCCTTCCTTCAACATTTTAAATTTCGCGCACCTTCAATCCCCGCAATGTGACGGGACCGTCGATATCATGAACTTGATGGTGCTCCTGAACAGACGGTTCAAATATATCCTCTCAAGTCTGCGGATCAGATCTAGCCTTCCTAAATCAACGGCTGTGATTTACTTTGTGATCTGTGTTGGAAAATATGTAACAGACAACGAATGGAATGAGTACACGAAGAATGTACAGAGGATTGTTAGCATATTTATAGGTAGCATATACTTGTCATTGATGGAAAGTATAGTAGTGGTGATGGCTTGAGTACAACAGTAATGATTAGCAGTGCAACAATAATTGGGAGGAGAAGAGTCAATGATCGTTGGATCCCATTCAAATTTCCCGAAAGAATGAGGGTCGTCAGATTTGAATGAAGACAAGATGAATGCAATGAAGAGGAGGATAGATCTCAGTCGTTAGATCCAAGAAAAAGACCTGAACATCATTGGATTAAGGATAACCTGCACGCTCTTTAAAGTACAAGGAGAAGTGGATGTAATCGCGATTTGAAAAATCGCGACTTCAACTGAGTCGTCAAATCAAGATTTATTTTGGACCGTTGATTCCAGTCCTTGTTATAGTTTCGGGGATCGAGAGTTGGACATGTCAAATATTATTGACATTAGGAATCCCAATTTATCGATATGAAAAATCTCGGCGTAATCTGAGCCGTCAAATCAAGATCACATATGGATCGTTGATCGAAGTTTCGAGGATCGCGTGTTGGAAATGTCAAAGAAACAATGCAACAGAAATCTCGATTTCTTGATATGAAAAATCCTGGCGTAATCTGAGCCATCAAATCAATATCACATCTGCATCGTTGATCAGATTTTTGAGGATCGCGTGTTGGAAATGTCAAAGAAACAATGCAACAGAAATCCTGATTTCTCGATATGAAAAATCCCAACGTAATCTGAGCCGTCAAATCAAGATCACATCTTAACCGTTGATCGGAGTTTCGAGGATCGCGTGTTGGAAATGTCAAAGAAACAATGCAACAGGAATCTTGATTTCTTGATATGCAAAATCCCGACGTAATCTGAGCTGTCAAAACAAGATTACATCTGAACCGTCGACCCGACTCATGTCAGCAGACCACGTCAGCTAGGAACACATGTCACAACTAGGTAATGACAAGTGTCAAACTGATTCAACATTTCAGGCACATGTAAGTCACAAATCAAAGTGACACATGGCAGTATTCAACATGTGTCAATTCACGTGTGACGTTAGCACATGGACACCTTGTCGGAGTTTCGGGGATTGAGAGCTGGAGATGTCAAAGTTTTTTAACATCAAGAATCCTGATTTCACGATATGTGAAATCAAGATTTAATCGCAGCCGTTGAATAGAGATGTGATCTGGACCGTTGATCCAACTTTTTTACGGAGTGTCGAGGATCGGGATTTGTAAGTGACAAAAACTATGAACGCCAAGAGTGTTGAAATCACGATGTGTGAAATCTAGATTGGATCTAAACCCTTGGATCAAGTATATATCGGAGGGTTACTGTTTTCTCTCACAATTAACTCCTGAGTTTGGAATCAGTTAGAAAAATGGATTCATGATTGCAAATCAGTTAGCGTTTCAGTTGGCGTTTCAGTTGCTCAGACAGTTGTCTTCTTTTTTCCTAAGGAGTTGGGAAGTTGAACTGTCGTGTAGGTGTGTATAAAAGAAGATTAGACAGACTGTGTATGGTTGGTTGTTCTGAATGAGAAAACAATGAAACCATTAAGAAAAGGAAAATGAGAAAAGGTGTAGGAGGAGATTGAGCATAGGTGCAGTGTGATATGAAACACAGAGAATCATAACGGAACAAGTTGAAGCAGAGCAGAATGAGAGCATGAGTTGATGTAGAGCATACCTGCTGAACAGACAGAGGAAGAGAAGAGTAGCAGAACAGTGTGCAGAAGACTAGATTTACAGAACAAAGAAATATTGGTAAGAACTGATTTATCTGTTAAGTTGAATGTTTATTTAGCCATTCATATTCTAGGGAGGTTGGGAGGTGCTCGGGAGGATTGTTGTCCTCAGAGTTTCAAGTGGGATATTGAACACAGGAAGTTGTAGCTTCCATCTGGTTGCAGCCAGAGAAACAGGGTGGCAGGGTGGTGCTAGGGAGAACAAGTGTTCTCTATTATATAGGTTGGAGCCTATGTAACTGGAAGTTGGTGCTTCCATCCAGTTGGTACTGGAACATTTAGGAAGTTGGTGCTTCCATCCAGTTGGTGCTGGAATATTCAGGGAGTTGGTGCTTCCTTCTAGTGGGTGCTAGAGAAACCAAAGAGTCGGTGCTCTCAAACAAGTTGCAGCTTATAAAATAGAGGTCGCAGCCTCACATTGAGTGGATGCTCAATTATAGATGATGTACAGAACTTAAAAGACTACCTATCATTTCGAAGAAGAAGAGGTTTTCTCCCTTTATGGGTTTCCTCGTGAAAATTTTGTCTCTGTGTATACTTTATGTGTGACTGTTGTTCTTTAACTTTACTACCCATATGTTGAATATTGTTGATGACCACATGAAGAAAGATTAATAATGTTTTAACAGACTTAAAATTGTTTAAGCTCACTTACAACTGATTCATCCTCCCCTCTCAATTGTATTAATAATTCCAACAATTGGTATCAGAGCGGGTTCCTTTTATTCAAAGGTAGATCTGTAAGCTTAAACATGACAAGTCATGAAGGAACTTCAGCCTCTAAGCCTCCTCTGTTTGATGGAACAAAT
>JZKD02S1912876.1:159063-173455 GCA_000966675.3 Picea glauca
GTGTATTTCCAAAATTCTTATAGTCGACAGGGGGAGTATGTTTTGCGACAAGATCAGGGGAAGAATGTTTCTTCTATGAAATTGATGTCAAAGGGGGAGAAAAAAGTTCAGGAGAGTTGAGTCCAAATGCATGTGGGAGAGTTGAGTCTGAATGCATGTGGGTGCTTGTGTTGCCATCAATTCCAAAGGGAGATATTGTTGGAAAATATGTAATAGACAGTGAATGGGATGAGTACAGGAAGAATGTACAGAGGATTGTTAGCATATTTACAGGTAGCGTATACTTGTCATTGATGGCAAGTACAGTAGTGGTGATGGCTTGAGTACAACAGCGATGATTAGCAATGCAGCAATAATCGGGAGGAGAAGAGTCAGTGATCATTGGATCTCATTCAAATTTCCTAAAAGAAAGAGGGCCTTTAGATTTGAATGAAGACAAGATGAGTGTAATGAAGAGGAGGATAGAGCTCAGTCATTAGATCCAAGTGAAAGACCCGACCATCATTGGATCAAGGATAACCTACACACTCTTTAAAGTACAAGGAGAAGTGGGTGTAATCAAGATTTTCAAAATCGTGACTTCATCTAAGCCATCAGATCAATATTGATTCTGGACCGTTGATTCTAGTCCTTGTCAGAGTTTCGGGGATCGAGAGTTGGACATGTCAAATATTATTGACATAAAGAATCCTGATTTCTCGAGATGAAAAATCTCGGCGTAATCTAAGCCGTCAAATCAAGATCACATCTGGACCATTGATCGGAGTTTCGAGGATCGCATGTTGGAAATGTCAAAGAAACAATGCAACAAAAATCTTGATTTCTCGATATGAAAAATCCTGGCGTAATCTGAGCCATCAAATCAATATCACATATGGACCATTGATTGAAGTTTCGAGGATCGCGTGTTGGAAATGTCAAAGAAACAATGAAACAGAAATCTCGATTTCTCGATATGAAAAATCTCGGTGTAATCTGAGCCGTCAAATCAAGATCACATCTGAACTGTTGATCAGAGTTTCGAGGATCGCGTGTTGGAAATGTCAAAGAAACAATGCAATAGGAATCCTGATTTCTCGATATGCAAAATCTCAACGTAATCTGAGCCACCGAAACAAGATCACATCTGAACCGTCGACCTAACTCACGTCAGTAGACCACATCATCTAGGAACACGTGTCACAACCAGGTAATGACAAGTGTCAGACTGATTCAACATTTCAGGCACATGTAAGTCACGAATCAGAGTGACATGTGGCAGTATTCAACATGTGTCAATCCACGTGTGATGTCAGCAGATGGACACCTTGTCGGAGTTTCGTGGATCGAGAGCTGGAGATGTCAAAGTTTTTTAACATCAGTAATCCCAATTTCACGATATGTGAAATCACGATTTAATCACATTCGTTGAATAGAGATGTGATCTAGACCGTTGATCCGACTTCTTTATGGAGTGTCGAGGATCGGGATTTGTAAGTGACAAAAACTATGAATGCCAAGAGTGTCGAAATCGCGATGTGTGAAATCTTGATTGGATATGAACCATTGGATCAAGTATTGATCGGAGGGTTATTGTTTTCTCTCACAATTAACACCTGAGTTTGGAATCAGTTATCAAAACATATTCATGATTACAAACCAGTTAGCGTTTCAGTTGGTGTTTCAGTTGCTCGGACAGTTGTCTTCTTTTTTCCTAAGGAGTTGGGAAGTTGAACTGTTGTGTAGGTGTGTATAAAAGAAAATGAGACAGACTGTGTATGGTTGGTTGTTCTGAATGAGAAAACAATGAAACCGTTAAAAAAAGTAAAATGATAAAAGGTGTAGGAGGAGATTGAGCATAGGTGCAGTGTGAGATGAAACACGGAGCAAAATAACAAGTTGAAGCAGAGAAAAATGAGAGCACGAGTTGATGCAGAGCATACCTGCTGAACAGACAGAGGAAGAGAAGAGTAGCAGAACAGTGTGCAAAAGACCAGATTTACAGAACAAGGAAAGATTGGTAAGAAATGATTTATCTGTTAAGTTGAATGTTTATTTAGCCATTCATATTCTAGGGAGTTTGGGAGGTGCTCGGGAGGACTATTGTCCTCAGAGGTTCAAGTGGGATTTTGAACACAGGAAGTTGTAGCTTCCATCTGGTTGCAGTTAGAGAAACAGGGTGGCAGGGTGGTGTTAAGGAGAACAAGTTTTCTCTGTTATACAGGTTGGATCATGTGTAACTGGAAGTTGTTGCTTCCATCCAGTTGGTGCTGGAACATTCAGGAAGTTGGTGCTTCCATCCAGTTGGTGCTGGAATATTCATGGAGTTGGTGCTTCCTTCTAGTGGGTGCTAGAGAAACCAGAGAGTTGGTGCTCTCAAACAAGTTGTAGCCTGTAAAACAGAGGTTGCAGCCTCGCATTGAGTGGGTGCTCAATTATAGATGATGTATAGAACTTAAAAGACTACCTATCATTTCGAAGAAGAAGAGGTTTTCTCCCTTTATGGGTTTCCTCATGAAAAATTTGTCTCTGTGTATACTTTATGTGTGACTGTTCTTCTTTACCTTTACTGTCTGTATGCTGAATATTGTTGATGACCACATGAAGAAAGATTAATAATGTTTTAACAGACTTAAAATTGTTTAAGCTCACTTACAAATGATTCACCCCCCCCTCTTAGTTGTATTAATAATTCCAACAATTTGGGCTCCAAGAGTTTCAAATCTCAAACCCTTCTTTTCTCCGTACACCAATTTTCTGGAGTTGATGATCCACTAACACATGTCCCTCTCGGATTAACGGTCGATATCTCCTTCGAGTCTCTGAACTTCAGAGATTTCAACTCTCAATTTTATATTTATCTCTATCACCTTTATTTGGAGTTGAAAATCCATTGGCACGTGTCCCTCTCGGATCAACAGTCAAGATCTCCTTCGAGTCTCCAAACTTTGGAGATTTCAAATCTCAACATTAGTTCTTTCACTTTCTCCCAGAGTGTTTTTCTCGAACTGCACAGATTTATGCCACGTGCCCTTCTAGAAACTAATGGCCTTCATATTCTTCAGCCCTCGAGTCTTTGGCGATCTAGTTTCCTTCCCAACCAAAAACTCCTGAATTGATTCGCTCCAGAGTTATGGATCATGCGCCACCTATTAGTCTTGACGATGGATGGTCCCTGCTTACTTTAGGACTTTGAGAATTTGACAAGTCCCTGCTCCATTTTCCTCTGGAGTGGTCACCTGTTGAGTAAGTCATAAGTGGTGGAGATTGTTTCTTGTCGGTTAACACTTCCACTTACATTGTCCTTCCACTAAACTAGATCAACGGTTGAGAATGCACCCAAAGTGATCTTCAGATTAGACAGCTGAGAGTGACTTCAGACCTTCACCCTTCAGGACTTCGAGACTTTTGACATTTGTTGGTGATGAAAATTTTGAAGTAAATCTCCGAGAGTGACATAGCTTGCTTACGTCACTTGTTGACATGGAATGAGCCAATTTCCTCTTGACACTTTTCATCATCTGATTATGCCATGTGTACTTCCTGACATGGTCTTACACATGTCCTTGCTGGCATGGTCTTCCACATGTCCTTGCTGACGTGATCTATCACATGTCCTTATTGAGGTGATCTGATGATGTGGGTGAGACGTGTAGGCAGTGTAGTGGAGGTGGAGGCAGAGTGCGGTAGTGGAGTGTGACGCCAAAGTGTGAAGGTGGTATGTATGAGTGGTTTAGTGGTTTTCTCGGAGGGGGGTTTAGGCGGTAAGTGGTAATGAGCGAGGGGGGTCTAATTTGACAAGAAGGTGACACGTATGAGGGTCCCACATGACAAATACCACCAACTCAGACCCCCCCCCCACAATTAAAGGAAGAAAGCTCAGGGGGGGTCCGATATGCCCTATCGACCGTAGATCTGAGTGCTCGATTATCGACCACTGAGATTAGCGCACCTTCTAACTTATCATGTCCTTCCACTTATTTTGATCCAATGGATGATGGAAATTCATGTGATCGAGATCTCAGATCTCAGCCCTTGCTTATCTTATCCTTCCACTTGAATCAATCTGACGGCTGATGAAAATTCCAATGATCGAATTCTCAATCGTTTTTCCCTACTTATACTATCCTTCATTAATTCAATCTAATGGTTGTTGGTCCTCTGGATCGGTGATCCAATGGCCATTGTCTCTCTTCCTCCTGAGCTTTTGATCTCTTTGAATTTAGAAGGAATTATAAGTGTTCAAGGGTCTCGACCTTTGCTCCTCCTATGAGTCTGTCTCTTGGAACTCGTCTATACTTCTAGAAACCGCTATCTCTTCTGAGCTTTCTCATGTTCTGTGCTCTCAAGGTTTGGTTCATTGTTGTTCTTTCTATCAATGACAAGCACATTCTTCCAGTAAACATGCCAACATTTAGCTCATTAATAGAAAATTGTGTATTATTGTATCTCTATGTTTATGGTTGCATATTTGATACATTTATGTTATATTATTGGATATTCAAGATATCTCTACACATTTATTTATTATATCTCCACTCTCATTTCATGCCGAAAATAATCTAGATCAGTGGTATTAGAGAAGGCTTCTCTTGATCATTTTTTTTCAGTCCATGTCCCTGACGAGGTCTGAGTATAGAAAGTTAGGTATCGAGATTATCTCTCTTGAAGACAATCTCTCTCACATGCCCAAGAAACCCTCCATGGCGGAAGAAAATAAAAAATATGGACCAGACAATTCTATCAAATTGTTTCTTGAGCAAGCTCTCATGCGATAGAGGGATTAAATGATGGAGAATTTTTCCCACATCCTTCAAATCCTGTCAATAGAAACACGCACATCTTCATCAAACAACCACTTTGGAAGAACCTTTTCTTTAAAGATATGAGTTATTTTTTATATTCCCATATTTAAAGGTCAGATAGATGCGGATGCCCTAGACAAATGGTTAAATTTGTTAGAAGTTTATTTCTTTCTTCATAATCTTTTCGACAAGGAAAATATTACCTTTGCACTCCTTAAATCTCTCCCCCATGTCAAACATTGGTGGGAAACTTGTTGAGAGAAAAGTTCCACAGAGGAGTCTGGAATATATGGGGTTGAGCCCACTTAGGATTTTTTTATGGATGTGGTAAAGGAATAGTATTACCCTATTGGGAACTATGAGGACCAGTACATGAGATGGACTACACTGTGGAAAGAAAGGGGCCAAGAAGTTCCAGAGTTCACTAATACCTTCCATACCTTGCACACCAAGATGCTTATCAAATAATTTGAACGACATTTGGTTCTGAAATACTATGGGGCTCTACAAAGATACATCCAAATTGAAATGGATTTTCTGGACATCTCATCGCTCAGTGTTTCTTATCGATATGTTGTTAAAATCGAGCAGAAATTTAAGCACCAAAACAAACATGATTTTGGGTCTGCAAATATGCAACAACCAAAGTATGATAAAGATATCCCTAACAAATAATTTCTCGAAAACCAGTCCAAGACATAGGAAAAGAAGGGTTACGGGAAGACAAAGAAGGCAACTGGAAAATGGTACGATTTCCACAAAATCCCCTGGCACAACACTGAGCAATGTTGATCAAAACAGTAATTAGTGGATGAGATCAAAGAAAAGGAGTCGAACCCTGATTCAAAGTCTGATTCTGAAAATACTGGTAAAAGACAGATCATCGACGTAGACCCCACTGTTATTTTTGTGACCACAACAATTCAACCAGAAGAACCAATAGATCCCGAAGAAGGGGAGCCCATTTTTCATTCACATATGTGGGTGAAGGGGACACCACTGCATTTTATTTTTGATAGTGGAAGCCAAAATAACCTCATCTCAGCAGAGGTCGTCAAACAGTTGGGATTGTCGACAACACCACACCCGGAGCCATACAACATCAGGTGGCTTTTCCAGGGATGAGATCTTCGTGTCATCCAGCAGTGTTGATTGTCATATGGCATCCATCCCTTCAAGGATGAGGTATTATGTGATGTTTCCCCACTGGATGTGTGTGATGTTCACTTGGGCCAGCCATATATGTGGAAATGTCATGTTGTTTATGAGTCTCGACCTCGTAGTGCCATTTTTTCTCTGGGGGTCATCTCTACAGAATACCAGAGGTAGTTTTGAATACTTTTCCACCTAAACAGTTTCGCAAGGTAGTATCTCATACTACCAAATTCAACTTCTGCACAATGTGTTCAAAAGGTGAACAAAAGGATACTGCAATTACTACAGTCTCGGACCAAGCACCTTCAATCCAACAGAAGAAGCTTGAAAAGATTGCAACAAAGAACACAAATTCCTTCTTCACATAGTCATCTCAGGTAGCCTGACTGATTGAATAGATTCAATCCTACCAATAATAGGTTTGTGATAGCCTTCGACAAACCAAGCAGCGCGATGTCTCCAACAAGGCAAGCAACTCACCAAGATTTAGATTCAACAATCTCTTTCCCCTCTCCCACGGGAACTCAATGTGATGGAGACCATTGCTTCCTAAAGAGGGATAATTGATCCAGGTGGATATTGGTGGCCACCCACATATTCCACTGGCTCAAAAATCTGTTTTCCACCTTGGTAGTTTTTCGACAATTTTTCAAGTTCCAAACTTCTAGGGTCGTTTTGAGGCCCTAAACGATGTTTTTTGGGGATTTTGGGTCCAAGGGACTAGGAATAACATTGTTTTGGATCAGTCAAAAATGGGTATTCTCAGTTATACCTTTCCAACGGTGTATCGAGCACCCCAAACAAAGATTGTATGCGAAATTTATGCCCCCAGGAAGTTGACGTATCAACTACCCCCATCAGGGCCTGCAAACCTTTTGGCTTTTCATCTTTCGAGGTTAGGGTTCTGGATTTTACTTATGTTAAAAAGGCCTTTGGAGCCTCATTGTAACAATAATCTTCTCATGGATTTTATTATACATCACATCTCTTCTCATAGATAAGTTGCCACCATTCTAGCGAGTCTTTCACTCTGTATTTTTACAGTCATTGTACATTTTAGCTCATTAATAGAAAGTTGAGTATTATTGTATCTCTGTGTTTATGGTTTCATATTTGATACATTTATTTTATATTATTGGATATATGAGATATCTTTGTACATTTGTTTATTATATATCCTCTCTCATTTCGTGCCGAAAATAATCTGGATCAGTGGTATCAGAGCAAGTTGCTCTTGATCTTTTTTTTTTTTGTCAGTGCATGTCCCTGACGAGGTTCAAGTATATCAAGTTGGGTCTCGATCTTGTCTCTCTTGAAGAAAATCTCTCTCTCATGCCCAAGAAACCCTCCATGGTGGAAGAAAATAAAAACAACAGAGTAGACAATTCTATCAATCTGTTGCTTGAGCAATCTCTCACGCGACAGAGGGACAAAATGATCGAGAATTTTTCCCACATCCTTCAATGCATGCTAATAGAGACAGGCTCATCTTCATCAAACAACCACTTTGGAAGCACCTCTCCTTTCAAGGTACGGGTTAGTTTTGATATTCCCATATTTGAAGGTCAGATAGATGCAGATGCCCTAGACAAATGGTTAAATATATTAGGAGGTTATTTCTTTGTTCATAATTATTTCGACAAGGAAAAGATAACCTTCACACTCCTTAAAGATCTCCCCCATGTCAAACATTGGTGGGAAAATTAGTGGGAGAAAATTTCCACAGAGGATTCTAGAATATATGGGGTCGAGCCCACTTGGGATTTTTTTGTGGATGCGGTAAAGGAACATTATTACCTTGTTGGAAACTATGAGGACCAGTACATGAGATGGACCACACTGCGGAAATAGAGGGGCCAAGCAGTGTCGGAGTTCACCAATACCTTCCATACCTTGCGCACCAAGTTGGGTATCAAACACTCTGAATGACATTTGGTTCTGAAATATCGTGGGGCTCTACACAAATACATCCAAACTAAAATGGATTTTATGTACATCTCATCACTCGGTGTTGCTTATCGATATGTTGTTAAAATCGAGAAGAAATTTATGCATCACAAAAAATGGGAGTTTGGGTCTACAAATATGCAACAACCAAGGTATGATAAATACAACCCTAATAAACAATCTCCTGAAATCCAGTCCAAGCCATAGGAAAACAAGGGTCACGGGAAGACAAAGAAGGACACCGAAAAATGGTGCGGTTTCCACAAAATCCCCTGGCAAAACACAGAGGAAGGTCGCTCGAAATAGTCATTTTTGTCCAATATCAAAGACAAGGAACCGAACCCTTATTCAGAATCTAATTCTGAAAATACTGGAAAAAGATAGATCATCGACACAAACCCCATTTTTATTGTCGCGACCGCGGCAATTCAACCAAAAGAACCAGTAGATCCTGAAGAAGGGGAGCACCTTTTTCATTCATAGAATTCCAAGTATAGAAATTTAGGTCTTAATCTTGTCTCTCTTGAAGACAATCGCTCTCACATACCCAAGAAACCCTCCATGATGGAAGAAAAGAAAAATGATGGAGCAGACGATTCTATCAATCTGGTTCTTGAGCAAGCTCTCACATGAAAAAGGGGATGAAATGATGGAAAAATTTTCCCACATCCTTCAACGCCTATCGATAGAAACAGATGCATCTTCATCAAACAACCACTTTGGAAGCACCTCTCCTTTCAAGGTATAGGTTAGTTTTGATATTCCCATATTTGAAGGTCAGATAGATGCGGATGCCCTAAACAAATGGTTAAATATGTTACAAGGTTATTTCTCTATTCATGATTTTTTCGACAAGGAAAAGATCACCTTCGTACTCCTTAAATATCTCCCCCATGTCAAACGTTGGTGGGAAACTTACTGGGAGCAAAGTTCCATAGATGATTCTAGAATATATGGGGTCGAGCCCACTTGGGATTTTTTTATGGATACGGTAAAGGAGAAGTATTACCCTTTTGGAAACTATGAAGACCAGTACATGAGATGGATCACATTGCAGAAAGAGAGGGGCCAAGTATTTTCTGAGTTCACCAATATCTTCCATACCTTGTGCTCCAAGATGGGTATAAAAGACTCTGAATAATATTTGGTTCTGAAATACCGTGGGGCTCTACATAGATACATCCAAACTGAAATGGATTTTTTGTTCATATCATCACTCGATGTTGTTTATCGATATGATGTTAAAATTGAGTAGAAATTTAAGCACCATAACAAATGGGAGTTTGGGTCTGCAAATATGCAACAATCAAAGTATGATAAATATGACCCTAACAAACAATCTCCTGAAAACCAGTCCAAGCCACAAGAAAAGAAGGGTCACAGGAAGACAAAGAAGGACACCGAAAAATGGTGTGATTTCCTCAAAATCCCCTTGCACAACATCGAGGAATGTCGCTCAAAAAAGTCATTGGTGGTCGAGATCAAAGACAAGGAGCCGAACCCTGATTTAGAGTCTAATTCTGAAAATACTGGTAAAAGACAGATCATCGACGCAGAATCCACTACTATTGTCGCGACCATAACAATTCAACCAGAAGAACCAATAGATCCTGAAGAAGAGGAGAAACTTTTTCATTCATAGATGTGGGTGAAGGGGACTCCGCCACATTTTCTTGTTGATAGAAAAAGCCAGAAGAACCTCATATTAGCATAGGTCATCAAACAGTTGGGATTGTTGACAAAACCACACCTGCAACCATACAACATCGGGTGGCTTCACCAGGGATGAGATCTTCATGTTAGCCAGCAGTGTCGATTGTCATACGACATCCATCCCTTCAAGAATGAGGTATTATGTGATGCTTCCCCACTGGATGTCTGTGATGTTCTCTTGGGCCAGCCATATATGTGGAAACGCCATGTTGTTTATGAGTCTCAACCTCGTAGTGTCATTGTTTCTTTGGGGGGTCATCTCTATAGAATACCAGAGGTAGTTTTGACTTATGTTCCACCTAAACAGTGTCGTGAGGTAGTGTCTCATACTACAAAATTCAGCTTCTTCACAATCTGTTCAAAAGGTGAACAAAAGGATACTACAACCACTACAGTCTTGGACCAAGCACCTTCTATACAATAGAAGAAGCTCGACAAGAATGTAGCAAAGCACAAAGATTCCTTCTTCACACAGTCATCTTAGGTATCTTGACTGGTTGAACAGATTCAACCCCACCAACAACAGGTTCGTGACAACCTTCCACAAACCAAGCAGTGCGACGTCTCTAGCAAGGCAAGCAACTCACCAAGATTCAGATTCAGCAATCACTTTCCCCTCTCCCCCGAGAACTCAACGCAATGGAGACCATTTCTTCCTAAGGAGAGAGGATTGATCCAGATGGATATCAGTGGCCACCCACCTATTCGACTGGCTCGAAAAATAGTTTTCCACCTTGGCATTTTTTCAGCAGTTTTTTGTGTTCCAAACTTCTGGGGCCATTTTGAGGCCCTAAACGACGTTTTTTGGGGATTTTGGGTAGAGGGGATTGGTGAGGGAACTATCTTGGACCAATAGAAAATCATTCTTCTTGATTAAACCTTTCCAACAGTGTATCGAGCACCCCAAAAAAATATTGTATGCAAAAGTTACGCCCCCGGGAATTTGACGTATCAACTACCCCCATCGCGGCCCGCAAACCTTTTGGATTTTCATCTTTCAGGGTTAGGATTTTGGTTTTACTTATGTTGAAAATGCCTTTGGAGCCTCATTGTAACAATCATCTTCTCATGGATGCAAGTAGCCGTCACATCTCTTCTCATAGATAAGCTTCCACCATTCTAACGAGTCTTTCACTCTGTATTTTTACGGTCTTTGTACATTTTGGCTCATTAATAGAAAATTGTGTATTACTGTATCTCTGTGTTTATGGTTGCATGTATGATACATTTTTTTATATTATTGGATATATAAGATATCTCTGTACATTTCTTTATTATATCTCCACTCTTATTTCATGTCGAAAATAATCGGGATTAGTGGTATTAGAGCAGGCTGCTCTTGATCGTTTTTTTTTTTTTTTTCAGTGCATGTCCCCGACGAGGTTCGAGTATAGAAAGTTGGGTATCAATATTGTCTCTCTTGAAGACAATCGTTCTTGCATGCCCAAGAAACACTCAATGGCGGAAGAAAAGAAAAATGACAGAGCAAACAATTCTATCAATCTGTTGCTTGAGCAAGCTCTCACGCAACAGAGGGACGAAATGTTGGAAAAAATTTCCCACATCCTTCAATGCCTGTCAATAGCAACAGGCGCATATTCATAAAACAACCAATTTGGAAGAACCTCTCCTTTCAAGGTATAGGTTAGTTTTGATATTCCCATATTTGAAAGTCAGATAGATGTGGATTCCCTAGACAAATGGTTAAATCTATTAGAAGGTTATTTCTCTATTCATAATTTCTCTGACAATGAAAATATCACCTTCGCACTCCTTAAATCTCTCCCCCATGTCAAACGTTGGTGGAAAACTTACTAGAAGAAAAGTTCAACAAAGGAGTCTAAATATATGGGGTCGAGCCCACTTGGGATTTTTTGTGGATGCGGTTAAGGAACAGTAATATGTTGTTGGAAACTATGAGGACCAGTACATGAGATGGACCACATTGTGGCAAGAGAGGGGCCAAGCAGTTCTGGAGTTCACCAATACCTTCCATACCTTGCACACCAAGCTAGGAATCAAAGACTCTGAATGACATTTGGTTCTGAAATATCATGAGGCTCTACACAGATACATCCAAACTGAAATGAATTTTCTGGACATATCATCACTCGATGTTGTTTATCGATATGTTGTTAAAATCGAGTAGAAATTTAAGCACCAGAACAAACAAGATTTTAAGTCTACAAATATGCAACAACCAAAGTATGATAAAGACGACCCTAACAAATAATCTACCAAAAACAAGTCCAAGCCACAGGAAACGAAGCGTCACGGGAAGACAAAGAAATACACCGAAAAATGGTGCGATTTCCACAAAATCCCCTGGCACAACACTGAGGAATGTCGCTCAAAATAGTCATTGGTATCCGAGATCAAAGACAAGAAGATGAACTTTGATTCAGAGTCTGATTTGGAAAATACTGGTAAAAGATAGATCATCGACGCAGACCCCACTACTATTTTCATGACAGCATCAAATTAACCAGAAGAACCAATAGATCTTGAAGACGAGGAGCGCCTTTTTCATTCACACATGTGGGTGAAGGGGACCCCATTGCATTTTATTTTTTATAGCGGAAGCCAGAAGAACCTCATCTCAGCAGGGGTCATCAAACAATTGGGATTTTCGACAACACCACACCCGTAGCCATACAATATCAGGTGGCTTCGCCAGGGACGACATCTTCATGTCATCCAGTAGTGTCGATTGTCATACGGCATCTCACCTTTCAAGGATGAGGTATTATGTGATGTTTCCCCACTGGATGTCTGTGATGTTCTCTTGGGCCAGCCATATATGTGGAAACACCATGTTGTTTATGAGTCTCGACCTCATAGTATCATTGCTTCTCTGGGTGGTCATCTCTACATAATACTAGGGGTATTTCCGACTATTGTTCCACCTAAACAGTGTCACAAGGTAGTATCTCATACTATAAAATTCAGCTTCTTCACAATCTGTTCAAAAGGTAAACAAAAGGATACTACAACCAGTACAGTCTCAGACCAAGCACCTTCTTTCCAACAGAAGAAGCTCAACAAGATTGAAAAAAATCACAAAAATTCCTTCTTCACACAATCATATCAGGTATCCCAACTGGTTGAATAGATTCAACCCTGCCAACCACGGGTTTGTGACAAGCTTCCACAAACCAAGCAGCGCGACGTCTCCAGCATGGCAAGAAACTCACCAAGATTCATATTCAACAATTGGTTTCCCCTCTCCCCCAGGAACTCAACACGATGGATAACATTGCTTCCTAAGGAGGTAGGATTGATCTAGGTAGATATCGGTTTCCACCCACCTATTCCACTGGCTCGAAAAATAGTTTTCCACCTTGGCAGTTTTCTGGTAGATTTTGTTGGAAATATGGCTATAGCAGAGATGACGCAGACTATCAAGGTTTTCATTGATGTAAATCGGTTGGTTATGGAGCACAAAAAAGAGAACTGGCAGAAGAAGCTAGATGATGACAGAGCAATATCCAAGTGGGGATGTTGAGATTGGGTTCCACTCAGCGAATTTTTCTACAAGAGGAGACCCATTGTGTTAGGTTATCCAAGTGGGGATGTTGAGATTGGGTTCCACTCAGCGAATTGTTCTACAAGAGGAGACCCATTGCATTAGGTTATCCAAGTGGGGATGTTGAGATTGGGTTCCACTCAACGAGTTGTTCTACAAGAGGAGACCCGTCGCATTAGGTTATTGAAGAAAAAAAAGGGAATAAACCCATTGAAATGTTTGAAGGAAAGCTCCAGTGGATTCAAGTGCCCCCATTGAAACAGAAACAGAGGTAATGGCGAAGATAGATGCGACCCAATTGGCATTCCAGTTCAGCCTTCGCCCATGGGGATATTTGTTGATACATCTATTGCTCGTTGGCTCTCCCTTAGCCACGGCCATGACTAGCAGTAGCATCAAGAAACCATTAAAAAGATGCCTTGGGTTACCAATCGATTTTTTCAAGAAATGCATGAACGATGCAATTCACAATGCGATTGGTGTGGCCAACATCAAATGGATATAATGCACAACCAACAGAGCTTAACATTTCTAAATACAGGGTTTTGCGGGGGTCCTTCATCTGCTTTGACAAGTCTGGAAGATTTTTCCAGTTGGGTTTCTCTAATCACTCTGGACGGTGGAAGGACTTTCAGTCTAAAATTAGAATGTCTATTAAGATAGAAAGAACATAGCGTTGCATGATGTGGCATGCATAGAGGAGGCATGCAAAGATCCATTTCAGAAAATCAGGGAGAATGTTGGCATGCGAAAAGTAGAAGAAAGAATGAAAAAAAAAGGAAACTGTAGTTGGAGTTGAGAAAAGCAAGGAAAATCTTTGCATGTGGAAAAAAAATATAATGCGCTGAAACAGAGATGGTAGGCTGTCGTTGAAGTGAGAGAGAGAGAGAGAGAGCTCTAAATGTGAGAAAAGGAAGAGGAGAATCTAAGTGACAGGAGAAGAAGCTGAGAATGGGTTGCAGAGGATAGTGAAGCAGAGTAGCAGATCAAAGACAATGAAGAATGCAGAGTAGATCAACAGAAAGGAATCTGAAGGTTGGTGCCTTCACTCAGTTGGTACTGAAGTAAAAAGGAAGTTGGTGCTTCCACCCAGTGGGTGCTGAGATTCTGTGGGAGTTGGTGCTCTCAGCCAGTTGGTGCTGGTAATCAGAAGTTGTAGCCTCTATGAGTTGGTGCTCATAAAAGATGAGATGTAACGCAGTTGGAGCTTGCTTAACATCCTAAGAAGACGAGGTTTTTTCCCTGGTTGGGTTTCCTCTTGAAAAAT
>JZKD02S1912876.1:194004-222305 GCA_000966675.3 Picea glauca
CCCCCCCCCCCTCTCTGTTAGTTCATACCTGTAACATTTTTTTGGATTCCAAACTTCTGGGGCCGTTCTGAGGCCCTAAACGACATTTTTTGGGGATTTGGGGTCCAGGGTATTTCTAAACTCATGAGCTTGGACTAGTGTAAAATAGTTCTTCTCAGTTAGACCTTTCCAACGGTGTATCGAGCACCCCAAACAGAGATTGTATGAAAACATTACGCCCCCGAGAAGTTGACGTATCAACTACCCCCATCGGGGCCCAAAAACCTTTTTTATTTTCATCTTCTGGGGTTAGGGTTTTGGATTTTACTTATGTTAAAAAGGCCTTTAGAATCTCACTGTGACAATCATCTTCTCATGGATGGGAGTAGCCATCTCATCTCTTCTCAGAGATAAGCTACCACCATTCTAGCGAGTCTTTCACTCTGTATTTTTATAGTATTTGTACATTTTCTCTCATTAATAGAAAATTGTGTATTACTATATCTCTATGTTTATGGTTTCATCTCTGATACATTTATTTTATATTATTGGATATTCGAGATATCTCTGTACATTTCTTTATTACATCTCTGCTCTCATTTCATGCCGAAAATAATCCAAATCAGTGGTTTCAGAGCAAGTTACTCTTGATCGCTTTTTGTTTTTTTTTCAGTGCATGTCCCCGATGAGGTCTGAGTATAGCAAGTTGGGTCTTGAGCTTGTCTCTCTTGAATACAATCTCTCTTTCACACCCAAGAAAATCTCCATGGCATAAAAAAATAAAAACAACAGAGTAGGCGATTCTATCAATCTGTTGCTTGAGCAAGCTCTCACACGACAAAGGAACAAAATGTTGGAGAATTTTTCCCACATCCTTCAATGCCTACTGATAAAAACATGCGCATATTCATCAAACAACCACTTTAGAAGCACCTCTCCTTTCAAGGTACATGTTAGTTTTGATATTCCCATATTTGAAGGTCAAATAGATGCAGATGCCCTAGAAAAATGGTTAAATCTATTAGAAGGTTATTTCTAAGTTCATAATTTTTCCGACAATGAAAAGATCACCTTCGCGCTCCTTAAATCTCTCCCCCATGTCAAACATTGGTGGGAAACTTACTAGGAGAAAATTTCCACAGAGGAGTCTGAAATATATGGGGCCAAGCCCACTTGGGGATTTTTTGTGGATGGAGTAAAGGAACAGTATTACCCTTTTGGCAACTATGAGGACCAGTACATGAGATGGACCACACTGTGGAAAGAGAGCAGCCAAGAAATTCTAGATTTCACCAATACCTTCCATACTTTGCGCACCAAGCTGGGTATCAAATACTTTGAACGACATTTGCTTCTGAAATATCGTGGGGCTCTACACAGATACATCCAAATTGAAATGGATTTTCTAGACATCTCATCACTCGATGTTTCTTATCGATATGTTGTTAAAAACGATTAGAAATTTAAGCACCAGAACAAACGGGAGTTTGGGTATGAAAATATGAAACAACCAAGGTATGATAAAGATGGCCCTAACAAACAATATCCCGAAAACTAGTCCAAGACATAGGAAAAGAAGGGTAACGGGAAGACAAAGAAGGACACCGAAAAATGGTGTGATTTCCACAAAATCCCCAAGCACAAAATCGAGGAATGTCTCTTAAAACAGTCATTGGTGTTCGAGATCAAAGACAAGGAGTTGAACCTTGATTCAGAGTCTAATTCTGAAAATATTGTTAAAAGAGAGATCATCGACGCAAACCCCACTGTTATTATCGCGACCACAACAATTCAACTAGAAGAACCAATATATCTCGATGAAGGGGAGCACCTTTTTCATTCACAAATGTGGGTTAAGGGTACCCCGTTGCATTTTATGGTTGATAGCGGAAGCCAGAAGAACCTCATCTTAGTAGAGGTCATCAAATAGTTGGGATTGTCTACAGCACCACACCCACAGCCATACAACATCGGGTGGCTTTGTCAGGGATGATATCTTCATGTCAACCAATAGTGTTGATTGTCATATGGCATCCATCCCTTCAAGGATGAGGTATTATGTGATGTTTCCCCACTGGATGTTTATGATGTTCTCTTGGGCCAGCCATATATGTGGAAACACCATGTTTTTTATGAGTATCAACCTCATAGTGTCATTGTTTCTCAGGGGGTCATCTCTACAGAATATAAGAGGTATTTTCGACTATTGTTCCACCTAAAAAGTGTCACAAAGTAGTATTTAATATTACAAAACTCAGCTTCTTCACAATATGTTCAAAAGGTGAACAAAAGGATATTGCAACCACTACATTTTAGGACCAAGCACATTCTATCCAACAGAAGAAGCTCGACAATATTGCAGCAAAGAACAAAAATTCCTTCTTCACACAGTCATCTCAGGTAGCTTGACTGGTTGAGCAGATTTTGTTGAAATAATGTAACTGTGAAGAGCATTCTTAT
This sequence comes from Picea glauca, assembly GCA_000966675.3. Taxonomy (NCBI): domain Eukaryota; kingdom Viridiplantae; phylum Streptophyta; class Pinopsida; order Pinales; family Pinaceae; genus Picea; species Picea glauca. The sequence goes on from JZKD02S1912876.1 coordinate 196,444, forward strand.
TATTTTGTTATTGGATTAAATCCCCATTGTGGATTAATCTTGTCATTATTATTATTGGATTAAATCCCCATTGCGGATTAATCATGTCATTATTATTATTATTGTTATTGGATTAATCCCCATTGAGGATTAATCATGTCGGTAATTGTATAAGGACCAAATCCCCTTTTTGCGGATTGGTCATCGGACAATTACAAAGTGTTGAATAAGAAGTCGGCCCCAACAGTTATAATGGAAGGGCCAGAATTAATTAAAGGTGGGTTTACCCACCCAGTGTGAGAGGCCATCCCTACCAGATGGTGACTCTTCACACGTGCCAGATTTATATAAATAAGAGGCTAGCGCCTCACTTCTTACACACACTTCACTTGCTCATTCTCTTATGAGGCAAGATGCAATTTCAATTTAGAGAGAGGAGAAGAAGGGTGGTGCATCTCTTGGGGAGGACTTTCTGTATTGGTTTGAGTTATCTCTTGAACAATGTATTAAGCCATTTATGATAAGGAAGTTTTTGTTGGGTTTTCTTCCCCTAGAGGGTTTCCCAGGATAAATGTTGTGTCCCTTGTGGATGTGTATTTCTTAGTGATCTTGTTATTACTATGCTCTTATCTTATGAAATGCAAAGAACTATAATAATGGCATAAACATTAACATGGTTTCAGAGCCAACCTGAAGAAAGCACAATCTGTAAGAGGAAAAACGTCACTGTTACTGTACCCCAAAATTAGGGTTTTGGAAAAATGAGTATTTTCAGCTCCCTATCACCCTAGAAAGTTGCGCCCTCCCCCAAGGATCAATTTGGCACCTAGAGCGCACCTTTTCAGTGGCTAGATCTTCTGAAAATTGAAACCCTAGTTTCACAAAGTACCAGAAAACTAGAAAAACCAGAGTACTAGAAGTACCAGAAAACCAGAAGCGCCAGTCCAGAAATCTGAAAAGCAGATTTGAAGGGGTAAAATTTGGATTTTCTCAAATCTGAGGACACCAGGCTACTCGCCTCAGCCAAGCACACCTCCTGGTAAGGTCAAAACTTGATTTCAAGCACTTTCAATTTTTTTTTATTTTTTTTACCGAAAGTACAAGATGTCTGCAAGCACAAAGCTTGTTGAAAAATTAGAAGGCATAGACAAATTCTGTGCCTGGAAGTATAGGATCGGTCTGATCCTAGTAGAGAATGAACTATCAATATTTATCAAAGAAGAAGTGGAAGAACCCGAAGATGTCGTAGAGAAAGAAAAGCATTAGAAGGACTCAATCAGGGCTCAGAGAATCATTGAAAATTCAATCAAAGACCACCTATTCCCATATGTATCATCAAAGAAGACCCCAAAGGAGATGTTTGATGCTCTAAGAAAACTATATGAAGGAAATAACATCAACTGAAAGATGAATATCAGAACTCAGTTGAAGAATACCGACATGCAAAAAGGAGAAATGATTCAAGAATACTTCTCCTGAATCTCAGAAATAAAAGAACAGTTGAAATCAATTGGAGACACCATCGATGAAAATGAATTTGTAATGAAATCCATAAATGGTCTCACAAGACCTTGGGATTCCTTCATCTAGTCAGTATGTGGCAGAAAGGAGAAACTACAGTTTTAAATCCTATGGGAAGAATGCATCCAAGAAGAGACAAGGGTAGCCAACCGTGAAGCACTATTAGCAAGGGATGATGATAAAGCACTAGCTACTCATACAAAAGGAGGAAGGAAGAAACCCTATTTCAAAAGGGAATCTCATAGAGAACCACAACCATCAAACAAATTTAACAATCAAGAATCTCATTCAAGAAATTTTCAGAAGAAAGGACAACGCAAGGGACGAGATCTCTCATCTATATAATGCTATCATTGTGATAAGATGGGACATAAGGTGAACAATTTTTCAGTCAGAAAAGAAGAATACAAGAGGAATAACAAGAGACAACATGCTCACATGGTGACTCTTCACACGTGCCAGATTGATATAAATAAGAGGCTAGCGCCTCACTTCTTACACACACTTCACTTGCTCATTCTCTTATGAGGCAAGCTGTAATTTCAAGTTAGAGAGAGGAGAAGAAGGGTGGTGCATCTCTTGGGGAGGAATTTCTGTATTGGTTTGAGTTATCTCTTGAACATTGTATTAATCCATTTATGATAAGGAAGTTTTTGCTGGGTTTTCTTCTCCTATAGGGTTTCCCAGGATAAATGTTGTGTCTCTTGTGGATGTGTATTTCTCAGTGATCTTGTTCTTATTCTGATCTTATCTTATGAAATGAAAAGAAATATAATAATGGAATAAACATCAACAGATTCAACCCTACCAATAATAAGTTCATGACAGCCTTCCACAAACCAAGCAGCGCGACGTCTCTAGCAAGGCAAGCAACTCACCAAGATTCAAATTCAACAATCGCTTTCCCCTCTTCCTAGGAACTCAATGCGATGGAGACCATTTCTTTCTAAGGAGGGAGGATTGATCTAGGTGGATATCGGTGGTCACCCACCTATTCCACTGGCTCAAAAAATAGTTTTCCACCTTGGTAGTTTTTCAACATTTTTTCGGGTTCCAAACTTCCAAGGCCATTTTTAGGCCCTAAACGACATTTTTTGGGGATTTGAGGTCTAAAGAATTCTTCTTGGCACTTTCCTAGACTAGTGGAAAATCGTTCTTCTCGGTTAGACCTTTAAAACAGTGTATTGAGTGCCCCAAACAGATATTGTATGCAAACGTTACGCCCACGAGAAGTTGACGTATCAACTACCCCCATTGGGGCCCGCAAACCTTTTGGCTTTTCATCTTCCACGGTTAGGGTTTTGGATTTTACTTATATTAAAAATGCCTTTGGAGCCTCATTGTAACAAGCATATTCTCACAAATACGAGTAGCCGTCACATGTCTTCTCTGAGATAAGCTGCCACCATTCTAGCGAGTCTTTCACTCTATATTTTTATAGTCTTTGTACATTTTTCGCTCATTAATAGAAAATTGTGTATTATTGTATCTCTGCGTTTATGGTTGCATCTCTGATACATTTTTGTTATATTATTGGATATCCGACATATCTCTGTAAATTTCTTTATTATATCTCCTCTCTCATTTCGTGCTGAAAATAATCTGGATCAGTGGTATCATAGCAGGCTTCTCTTGATCATTTTTGTTTTTCAGTGCATGTCCCCAACATGGTATGAGTATAGCAAGTTGGATCTTGAGCTTGTCTCTCTTCAATAAAATTTCTCTCGCACGCCCAAGAAACCCTCCATGGAGGAAGAAAAGAAAAATGACTGGTCAGATGATTCTATCGATACGTTGCTTGAGCAAGCTCTCATGCAACTGAGGGACAAAATGATGGAGAATTTTTCCCACATCCTTCAATGCCTGTCAATAGCAACATGTGTATATTCAAAAAACAACCACTTTGGAAGCACCTCTCCTTTAAAGGTACAAGTTAGTTTTGATATTCCCATATTTGAAGGTCAGATAGATGCGGATGCCCTAGACAAATGGTTCAATCTGTTAGAAGGTTATTTCTCTGTTCATAATTTTTCCGACAAGGAAAAGATCACCTTCTCACTCCTTAAAGATCTCCCCCATGTCAAACACTGGTGTGAAACTTACTAGGAGCAAAGTTCCATAGAGGAGTATGGAATATATGGGGTCGAGCCCACTTGGGATTTTTTTGTGGATGTGGTAAAGGAAAATTATTACCCTTTTGGAAACTATGAGGACTAGTACATGAGATGGACCACACTGTGGCAAGAGAGGGGCCAAGCAGTTCCAGAGTTCACCAGAATCCACTGCTATTGTCACGAACGTAGAAATTCAACTAGAAGAACTGATAGATCTCGAATAAGGGGAACGCATTTTTCATTCACATATGTGGGTGAAAAGGACCTCGTTGCATTTTATTGTTCATATTTGAAGCCAGAAGAACCACATATCAGCAGAGGTCATCAAATAGTTGGGATTGTTGACAACACCACACCAGCAGCCATACAACAATGGGTGGCTTCACCAAGGATGAAAGCTTTGTGTTAGCTAGCAGTGTCAATTGTCATACGGCATCCAACCCTTCAAGGATGAGGTATTATGTGATGTTTCCCCACTAGATGTCTATGATGTTCTCTTGGGCTAGCCATATATGTCGAAAAACCATGCTTTTTATGAGTCTCAACCTTGTAGTTTCATTGTTTCTCTGGGGGTCATCTCTACAGAATATGAGAGGTAGTTTTGACTATTGTTCCACCAAAAAATTGTCGCAAGGTAGTATCTCATACTACAAAATTCATCTTCTTCACAATGTGTTCAAAAGGTGAACAAAAGGATACTGCAACCAATATAGTCTCGGACCAAGCACCTCCTATCCGTCATAAGAAGCTCGAAAAGATTGCAGTAAAGCACAAAAATTACTTCTTCACACAGTCATCTCAGGTATCCCAACTGGTTGAATAGATTCAACCCCGCCAACAACAGGTTTGTGATAGCCTTCCACAAACCAAGCAGCGCGACATCTCCAACAAGACAAGCAACTCACCAAGATTCAAATTCAGCAATCGCTTTCCCCTCTCCCTCGAGAACTCAATGCGATGGAGACCATTTATTCCTAAGGAGGGAGGATTGATCTAGGTGGATATCGGTGGCCACCCACCTATTCCACTATCTAGAAAAAAAATTTCCACCTTGGCAGTTTTTCGACATTTTTTCGGGTTCCAAACTTTTGGGACCGTTTTGAGGCCCTAAACGAATTTTTTGGGGGATTTGAGGTCGAGGTAATTTCCAAAGGCATTGCGCTAGACCAGTAAAAAATCATTCTTCTCAGTTAGACCTCTCCAATGGTGTATCATGTGCCCCAAATAGAGATTGTATGCAAATGTTATGCCCCCAGGAGGTTGACATATCAACTACCCCCATCGAGGCTCGCAAACCTTTTGGATTTCCATCTTCAGGGGTTAGGGTTTTGGATTTCAATTATGTTTAAAAGTTCATTGGACCCTCATTGTAACAATCATCTTCTCACTTATGCGAGTATCCATCACATCTCTTATCAGAGATAAGCTGCCACCATTCTAGCGAGTCTTTCACTCTGTATTTTTACAGTCTTTATACATTTTTGCTCATTAATAGAAAATTGTGTATTGTTGTATATGTGTGTTTCTGGTTGCATCTCTGATACATTTTTGTTATATTATTGGATATCTGAGATATCTTTGTACATTTATTTATTATATCTCTGCTCTCATTTTGTACCCAAAATAATCCAGATCAGTGGTATCATAACAGGTTTCTCTTGATCTTCTTCTTCTTTCTTTTTTTTTTTTTTTTTTTTTTCAGTTCATGTCCCTGACGAGGTCCAAGTATAGCAAGTTGGGTCTTGATCTTGTCTCTCTTGAATACAATTTCTCTTGCATTCCCAAGAAACCCTCCATGGAAGAAAAAAATAAAAACGATCGAGTAGACGATTCTATCAATCTGTTGCTTGAGCAAGCTCTCACGTGACAGAGGGATGAAACGATGGAGAATTTTTCCCACTTCCTTCAATGATTTTTGATAGAAACACGCGCATATTCATCAAACAACCACTTTGGAAGAACCTCTCCTTTCAAGGTACAGGTTAGTTTTGATATTCCCATATTTCAAGGTCAGATAGATGCGGATGTCGTAGACAAATGGTTAAGTCTGTTAGAAGGTTATTTCTCTGTTCATAATTTTTTCGACAAGGAAAAGATCACCTTCGCACTCCTTAAATGTCTCCCCCATGTCAAACATTGGTGGAAAACTTACTGGGAGCAAAGTTCCACACAGGAGCCTAGAATATAATGGGTCGAGCCCACTTAGGATTTTTTTGTGGATGCGATAAAGGAACAATATTACCCTGTTGGCAACTATGAGGACCGGTACATGAGATGGACCACACTACGTCAAGATAGGGGCCAAGTAGTTTTGGTGTTCACCAATACCTTCCATACCTTGCGCACCAAGATGGGTATCAAAGACTTTGAATGACATTTGGTTCTAAATACCATGGGGCTCTACACAGATACATCCAAACTGAAATGGATTTTCTGGACATCTAATCATTCAGTGTTGCTTATCAATATGTTGTTAAAATTGAGCAAAAATTTAAGCACCAGAACAAATGGGAGTTTGGGTCTGCAAATATGAAACAACCAAAGTACGGTAAAGATGGACCTAACAAAAAATCTCCTTAGAACCAGTCCAAGCCATAGGAAAAGAAGGGTCACAAGAAGACAAAGAAGGACACTGAAAAATGGTGTGATTTACACAAAAGCTCCTGGCACAACATCGAGGAATGTCGCTCAAAACAGTCATTAGTGGCCGAGATCAAAGATAAGGAGTTGAAACCTGATTCAGAGTCTGATTCTGAAAATACTCATAAAATACATATCATCAACCCAGACCCCACTATTATTGTCGCAACCGTAGCAATTCAACCAGAAGAACCAATAGCTCCCGAAGAAGAGGAGCACCTTTTTCAATCACAAATGTGGGTGAAGGGGACCCCGCTGCATTTTATTGTGGATAGCGAAAGCCAGAAGAACTTCATCTCAGCAGAGGTCAAGAAACAGTTGGGATTGTCGACAACACCACACATGTAGCCATACAACATTGGGTGGCTTCACCAAGGACGAGATCTTCGTGTCAGCTAGCAATGTCGATTTTCATATGACATCCAGCCCTTCAAGGATGAGGTAGTATGTGATGTTTCCCCACTGGATGTCTATGATGTTCTCTTGGGCCAACCATATATGTGGAAACGCCATGTTGTTTATGAGTCTCAACCTCGTAGTGTCATTGTTTCTTTGCGGGTTCATCTCTACAGAATACCAAAGGTAGTTCTGACTATTGTTCCACCTAAACAATTTCACAAGGTAGTATCTCATACTGCAAAATTCAGCTTCTTCATAATCTGTTCAAAAGGTGAACAAAAGGATATTGCAACCACTACAGTCTCGGGCCAAGCACCTTCTATCCAACAGAAGAATCTCGACAATATTGCAGAAAAGCACAAAAATTCCTTTTTCACACAGTCATCTCAAGTAACCCAACTAGTTCAACAGATTCAACCCTGCCAACAACAGGTTCGTGAAAGCCTTCCACAAACCAAGTAGCGCGACGTCTCCAACAAGGCAAGAAACTCACCAAGATTTAGAATCAACAATTGATTTCCCCTCTCCCCTGAGAACTCAAAGCGATGGAGAACATTACTTCCTAAGGAGGGAGGATTAATCTATGTGGATATCAGTGGCCACCCACCTATTCCACTGGCTCGAAAAACAATTTTCGACCTTGGCAATTTTTCGGCAGTTTTTCGGGTTCCAAACTTCTGGGGCCATCTTGAGGCTCTAAATGACATTTTTGGGGGATTTAGGATCCAGGAGAATACTAATGACACTTTCCTGGACCAATCAAAAATCAATCTTATCGATTAGACCTTCCCAACAGTGTATCGAGCGCCCCAAACGGAGATTCTATGCAAACATTATGTCCCCAGGATGTTGACATATCAACTACCCCCATTGGGGCCTGCAAACCTTTTGTATTTTCATCTTATGGGGTTAGGGTTTTGGTTTGGAGCATCATTATAATAATCATCTTCCCACAGATGTGAGTAGCCATTACATATCTTCTCAGAGAAAAGTTGCCACCATTCTAGCGAGTCCTTCACTCCGTATTTTTATAGTCTTTGTACATTTTCACTCATTAATAGAAAATTGTGTATTATTGTAGCTCTGTGTTTATGGTTGCATATCTAATACGTTTATGTTATATTATTGGATATTTGAGATATCTCTATACATTTCTTTATTATATCTTTTCTCTCATTTCGTGCCAAAATAATATGGATCAGTGGTATCAGAGAAGGATGCTCTTAATCGTTTGTTTTTTCAATGCATGTCCCCGACAAGGTCTGAGTATAGCAAGTTGGGTATTGAGATTGTCTCTCTTGAATAAAATCTCTCTCGCACGCCAAAGAAACCCTCCATGACGGAAGAAAATAAAAACGACAGAGCAGACGATTCTATCGATCTGCTGCTTGAGCAAGCTCTCACACAACAGAGGGACGAAATGATGGAGAATTTTTACCACATCCTTTAACACATGCCAATAGAAATGGGTGCATCTTCATCAAACAACCACTTTTGAAGCACCTCTCCTTTCAAGGTACAGGTTAGTTTGGATATTCCCATATTTGAAGGTCAGATAGATGTGAATGCCCTAGACAAATGGTTAAATCTGTTAGAAGGTTATTTCTCTGTTTATAATTTTTTTGACAAGTAAAATATCACCTTTGCACTCCTTAAATCTCTCCCCCATGTCAAACATTGGTGGGAAACTTACTAGGAGAAAAGTTCCATGAAGGAGTCTGGAATATATGGGGTCGAGCCCACTTGGGATTTTTTTGTGGATGCGGTAAAGGAACAGTATTACCCTGTTGGAAACTATGAGGACCATTACATGAGATGGACCACATTGTGGAAAGAGAGGGGCCAAACGATTCCAGAGTTCACCAAAACCTTCCATACCTTTCACACCAAGCTAGGTATCAAAGACTCTGAACAAAATTTGGTTCTGGAATATTGTGGAACTCTACACAAATACATCCAAATTGAAATGGATTTTCTAGACATCTCATCACTCGGTTCTACTTATCAATATGTTTTTAAAATCAAGCATAAATTTAAGCACCAAAAAAAGGGGGATTTTGGGTCTGCAAATATGCAACAACCAAAGTATGATAAAGATGGCCCTAAAAAACAATCTCCCAAAAACTAGTCCAAGCCACGGGAAAATAAGGGTCATGGGAAGACAAAGAAGGACACCAAAAAATGTTGCGATTTCCACAAAATCCCCTAGCACAACATCAAGGAATGTCGCTCAAAACATTCATTGGTGGCTGAGATCAAAGATAAAGAGCCGAACCCTGATTCTGAGTATGATTCTGAAAATACTAGAAAAAGATAGATCATCGACATAGACCCCACTGTTATTTTCGCAACTGCAATAATTCAACTAGAAGAACCAATAGATCCCGAATAAGGGGAGTGCCTTTTTCATTCATAGATGTGGGTGAAGGGGACCCCGCTGCATTTTATTGTTGATAGCAGAAGCCAGAAGAACAACATCTCAGTTGAGGTCATCAAATAGTTGGGATTGTCAACAACACCACACCTGTGACCATACAACATTGGTTGGCTTTGCCAAAGATGAGATCTTTGTGTCAGCCAGTAGTGTCGATTGTCATACGGTATCCAACCCTTCAAGGATGAGGTATTATGTGATGTTGCCCCACTGGATGTCTTCGATGCTCTCTTGGGCCAGCCATATATGTGGAAACTTCTTGTTGTTTATGAGTCATGACCTTATAGTGTCATTATTTCTCTAGGGGGTCATCTCTACATAATACTAGAGGTAGTTATGAATATTGTGCCACCTAAACAATGTCGCAAGGTAGTAACTCATACTACAAAATTCACCTTCTTCACAATCTGTTCAAAAGATGAACAAAAGGATATTGCAACCACTATAGTCTCGGACCAAGAACCTTCTATCCAACAGAAGAATCTCGACAAGATTGCAACAATGAATAAAAATTCATTCTCCACACTGTCATCTCAGGTATCCCGACTGGTTGAATAGATTCAACCCTGCCAACAACAGGTTCATGACAGCCTTCCACAAACCAAGTAGTGTGACGTCTACAGCAAGGAAAGAAACTCACCAAGATTCAGATTCATCAATCGCTTTCCCCTCTCCCCCATGAACTCAATGCAATGGATACCATTTCTTCCTAAGGAGGGAGGATTGATCCAGGTAGATATCGGTGGCCACCCACCTATTCCACTGGCTCGAAAAATAGTTTTCCACCTTGGCAGTTTTTCAGGTTCTTAACTTTCGGGACCAATTTTGAGGCCCTAAACGATGTTTTTTGGGGATTTGGGATCCAAGGGGTTGTTAAAGGAAATGGCCTGGACCAGTCGAAAATTGTTCTTCTCGGTTATACCTTTCCAATGGTGTATCGAGCACCCCAAATGGATATTGTATGCAAAAGTTATGCCCACGGGAAGTTGATGCATCAACTACCCACATCGAGGTCCACAAACCTTTTGGTTTTTCATCTTCTGAGGTTAGGGTTTTGTATTTTACTTATGTTAAAAAGGCATTTGGAGCCTCATTGTAACAATCATCTTCTCACAAATGTGAGTGGTCATCACATCTCTTCTCAGAGATAAGATGCCACCATTCTAGCAAGTCTTTCACTCTGTATTTTTATAGTCTTTGTACATTTTCTCTCATTAATATAAAATTGTGTATTATTGTATCTATGTGTTTTGATTGCATCTCTAATACATTTCTGTTATATTTTTGGATATCCGAGATATCTCTATACATTTCTTTATTATATATCTGCTCTCATTTCGTGCCGAAAATAATCTAGATCATATGACCAGGTAGATAATGTACAAGAACAAGTTAAACAACATGGATGATAAGATGATTTCTAAGATCGCTTCAAACTCTAGCCAAAACCACCTTTGTCTTAAGAAGGAATGGCATAAGGATGCACAATATTGGCTAAACCATTGGGGAATAAAGGAAGAGATCATGTTGCAGAATAAGGATAATATTAAAAATATTGTTACATCTAAATTTAAGGAGAAATTGTGGTGCGATAAAAAGTTGAGGGAAAAATAAAATTAAGATATTATAAGAAGGTGATCAACCCTAATTTAGAAGATCACAAGTATCTCTCTGTTTTGACTAGTGTAAAGAAGAAAATCAACATTGTTAAAATAAGAACAAACTCTCATGAGCTCCACAGTGAAATTAGGCATTGGACAATTCTGAAAACGTCGTGGGCTAAGAGAATATGTCTTCTTTGTGAAACTAAGAGGGTTGAATATGAAAATAACTTTCTCTTAACCTGTCTAACATATACCCAAATCTCATTTTCAAAAGATTTCTCACGCTACCAACTTTCATGATCTTCTAACTCAACAAAATTATAGTGATGTTATGACACTTCTCTTAATGCTTTTCGAGCACATAGATAAAAACCTAAAGAGATATGAGTAATCCATTACCTTGTTAAGGTCATATAGACCAAATTCGGTCTCAATGGTTGTTAATCATCATCATCATCATCATCACACAGACACAAGTGCGTGATTTGCAATCAGAGTAGTATTTGGTTTCATGAATGGGGTTAACGTTAAATACTACTAAAAAGCACATGATCTCATTGGAGGCAACCTTGGTGATGACCACAAGGGACATTGACTTTTTTGTGGTTATTATTTACCGTGAAACCACCTTTTGGTATTGGATCAAGACCCAAAAATACATATGATTGGCTAAGATCCCATTTTCTTTGGACATAAATAAACAGGGTAATGGCCCTAAACCCAAACGCATATGATAGGAGTGAAAGTATACCCCCTTATGGACCACCAGCGAGTCATTTTAGGTAGTGTAGTTTTCATTGAATAAGAGTGATGAGTTAGATTGTATTCGTGGATAGTGTTATCCTCACTACTAGTTGGCAACACAATTATAGTAGATTTTTTCACCTTCATTAAAAATGAAGAAAAAAAAGTGTAATGCAACGAGATGTAATGTATAATGCAACATTGATATGATATAATAGGGTTATGAGTTGAATACATGGGTTTATATAATTTAGTTCACTTGTATTTTCTAAAGTTCCCGTTAATAGAAAGAAAGTGAGGGAGAGGTTCTTAGGTAGACTTGAGTTAATATAAATAATAAAATCCGTAGTCTAATTGTTCTACATGTTGGCACGTTTTAGGGGATATTTTTTTCTTACTTTTGTCTATAATCCGACGAGAAGTTGTTGGATCTGCAAATTTGAGTGGCTAAGACTCTATAATTGGATTTCCCTAGGGGTTTTTCAACATGTTGAATCCATTTATGCATTCAAAATGCAATTTAAACAATATAAAATTGTGATTCCATCCAGATTATATCTTCGGATTCCAGTGAAAGGGATCAAAATGTAGAGCAGTTAGACAAAACCATAATAAAATATTAGATGTAATAGTTTTATTGAGAGAAATGAAGTGTATTTCATTTTAAAAACCATATCATATTTAGAAATAAATAAATAAACAATTATTAATAAATTAAAATGGTGAGTAAGTAAACATTAATAAACTAAATAAAGAGAAAGTAAATATATTATTTATTATAATTATTTATTTAAATCATGGTGGCAAGAGTCATGGAGTCATATTTGAGTCTTGAGAAAATCAAGAAATTTTGTTTGGGGAATTGGGCTCACCATGAATAGCGAAGCTAAGGCCTACGCTCTTTATAAAGGGATCCTACTTCTCAAAGTCCAAAAAGTAAAGGAATTTACCTTGGTATGTGATTCTATGATCATTCTTAAAGTTGTTCGAGGAAAAATAGTATTAAATAACCCCTTACTAACTTGTCTAGTAAGAAGGATTCATCAGGAATTTGATAAAATATATTTTTTGTATGTGCTTTATCATTAGAATGTATTAGTAGACCTTCAAGCAAACCAAGGTGCATCACTGAGTTATGGGAAATGTTTAATAAATGGGGGACAACATTCCATATCCCCCTTAGTAGTTGAGGTTTCATTAGAATGGAAGTATTAAGTGGTTGCAAGGTGAGATTACACTCCCAATGTCAATGGATTGATGGTGCATGACTTCACTCTCCATCCTTTTACGTATATGAATTAACAGGTATTACACAACATTTAGGTTGGTTGATAAATATGGGTTAGGTGTAATGTCCCTAATCCAAAACCCTTTGTAATTGTACATATAGGTTGATGAGTTATTGGTACCAAGTTTTGGTTTTTGCACGCACCTAAGTAGTGTGCGAGGATTGTTATTAAAGACATGGTGCGCACATTTCATAGTGTTGTGCACACCTGGGAAAGTGTGCGTGGTTGCACATCAAAGGAAGGGTGTGTACATTTCACAATGTTGCACATATTTGAGTAAGAGTGTGAGGATTACCTAGAATTGTCCATCATACCGAGTAATATATATATATATATATATATATGAGGTCGGGGAGCTTGTGTGGTTATGAGGCTGGTGAGTTGGGACGCAAATAGGTCAATGTGTTTATCCATGTAAAAGTAATCACAGTCAATTTATTATTAATATCACATCTTTGTGCACAGACAGATCATATGAAAAGAGACGAGGGGATAACTCCACCTGAAAAGGGGAAAAAGGGGGTGGACTTAAGTCCTAAGGAATATTTTATTAATATTTCTAGAAAAGTGTAAATTATGGATAATTATTTATCCTAAGTTCTCGGGGATGGGAACGAGTCACCAAGTGGCTAAAGCTACTTTTGAAGGTGACAAGTGTCCAACTTAAGGCATGCAATATATAATTGTTGCCTTAAGTGTATTTTGGGGGGATTTCATTCATTTTTGGGGGATAAATCATTGATATCTATTCATTCTTTCTCATGTGCGGAAGGGGTTCATACAATCTGATAAAGGACGACTATAACCTTATTTGTGGAGAAAATCTTGTAAGGGGTTTTTTTGTATTGTAACCAGATTTTTGATGTCGAAGAGGTGAGTTGTTAGGCCCGTGAGCAATCTCGCTAGGTGAGATATTTGATGTTGAAGATGTGGATTGTCAGGCTCTTGAGCATTCTCTCAAGGTGAGAGTTTTGTTGGGAATTGTTCCTTGGTGCATTGCGCATTAGCTACAGGTCTCAAAGACTTCATGTCTAACCTATTGTTGGAACCCTGGAAGGGAAGTGTGGCAGTCAAGGGATTGTTGAGCAGAGAAGGGGTATAAGGGGTACACTTCCTTGGCTATAACATGCACGTGGGGAATGAGAGATTTTGGGTTAGTTGCAGCAGTGATACCTTGGACTGAGAAATTCTATTGATTATTAGACCTTAGCCTAGCATTAGGAACCCTTTTTCACTAGTGGAGTTAATCCCCAGCTCAAGGTGACTTGTTGTTGAAATTATATGAGCAACAAAGTCTATGGTTGGGAGGAACGACCAATTTTTGTGCGTAGTTAGTGACTTTTCATAAAATATAAGTTTCTTTAGGTTCTTTTATCGATTATTGTGTGCCTTACTGTTTCTTAATTATCTATGATTAATATGGGTTTAATTCTTGTATGTTGTTGCATATAAGTAATTGTTGTTATTATGTATAATGTTTCTTGCACATGTAAGGGTGGTGTTGATAGTCAATATTTGTAGTCGTGCATGATTATGACAATTGTTGTTAGCTTCCATGTTAATTTAACCTTATGATATTGGTCATGAGTCTTCGTGGAGAAGTTAGATTGGCCATGCACGCAGGGAAATACTTTGTGTACACAAGAGGCTGGATTTGTTGGTGCACACAAGAAAACAAAATTGGTGTGTGATGCCAGAATGGTTGTGTGCATAGTTGTTTTGTGTTAGTTTTGTTGTTATAAGTTGTGTGGCGTGGCTTGGCTTAGGGTTGAGTGCATTAGTTCAAGTAATTCTACTCAGACTAATGTTATAGAGTAGAATCTGGGCACTAGATTTTGGGAGTAGCATTGCTCAGTAGTAAGCTAGGTAATGTTATAATTTGGTATCAGAAGTGGTTTGATAATGGGTACATTACAAAGTGGTATCAGAGTTGGTACCCAATTAGGTAATTGGGTACATTACAAAGTGGTATCAAATCGTAGTACCCAGCTAGGAGGCTAGCTACGTTACAATTTGGTATTAGCACGCGATACCTGGCTAGGAGGTTGGGTACATTATATTGGGTGATTAAGGCATGACCCAATTCTATATTTTTCTAGGGATTTTAGGTTGTGTTTATCTTAGGCATTTTTCCAGTCGTAAAGGTGGCGTAGAGAAATCATGGGATTTCTCCAACTTGGGCTTTGAGTTTTCTCTTCTTTTGTCTTTTCTTGAGCATTTTATTTCTATGGTTGTGGGAATTAGTTTTAGTTGGATTGAAGAGGTTCATAAAAAGACACAATTTCATTTTCTATTTTAGTTAGCATATGTCTGGGTTTTCAAGTTATATATTTTCTTCAACATTTTGTTAAACAATACATTTAACGAGTTTTAGTAGATATTTGTTATGCTCTTTAAAATCATAGAAAAACCTTTTCACCCGTACTGTTTTTTAATGTAATTCACAAATACTCGTCATATTTTATAATAACACTTGACATAGTTATAACCCCCTTTTTAATACAAATTTTGACTATTTCTATAAAAAAATAATAAATATTATTTATATGGACATAAATAAACTTGTAAATTATAAAAATATATATATGAATGAGTCTTCAAACTAAAATTAAAATTGTTGTAGATTTTCTCGATAAAACTGTGTATCTAGTTTCGAAACGTCCAACGTTTTGAGTGGATACTCCACTCATCATCGGGAACATAATAAGCTCGTATAGTTTTATATGGTTAAATGTAACCATATAAAAATAATAGAATCTAATAAAAGTGTATTGAGTTTATTATTTTGGTTTTATCATTGTTTATAAAAATAAAAAATTATAAACAAGATGTTTTCAAGTCGTTAAGAGATCAACATCTTACTTGTGGGAATTGAATCTAGATAGAGAGGATAACAACATGCTTCCTAATCACCTAGGCTAAACCCAATTAACAATATTGTTTTTATTATTATTTATTTTAATTTTAATTTTAATGAATTTGTGATTAAAATAAATACTATGTAAAAAGTTTTTCAAATATATTCTTAAAGGTTTGATTTCAAAGTACTTATTTGTAATTTATAATAATCAATGATTAGTTTGGTGGGTTAGCTAGAATGGTTAAGAGTTGTGGTTTACAAGCCAGAGAGGTTACGGGGTCATGTCCCAGAGCATATATATTATAGAGATTGTTGTCAAAATAATAATAATAATAATAATAATAATCAATTATTCAAAATAATTATAAATTGATATTAAATACAAAGTTAACTACAATTAAAAAAAAATGTAGATAAACTTTTGAATTTGAATAATGAATGAAGATAAGTATATATTAGTTTATTTTACTATAGTAATAATGTTTTTTAAAATATTATGAAATTATTTATTAATTTTGAATTTGTAAGCTTTAATCATCATAATCCAAGTTTATCATGAAATTTTTTGGATGTCCTTATTTCCTGTCTTCTTAATGGTTCCCTTGCCCACCGAGTCTATAGGAAAAAGACTCATACCAATAGATACCTTAATTCTAGCTCCCACCACCATTCAACTCTAAAATCCATTGTCGTAAAAACCTTGATTACTTGCACCCTTCACATCTCTTCCCCCCAATTCCTTGCAGAAGAAAAATCCCACCTAACGAAAGCTCTCTTATCCAATGGTTACTCTCTTCGCCAAATCAACTAATATTTTTTCTCCACCAACAAACTTAAACCAAAGTATACCTCCTCCTCCTCCCCTCCTCATGCTCTCATCTCTCTGCCCTACATCCAAGGAACCACCGATGTTATCTCAAAACTCTTTGCTAAGAAGAATATCAAAATTGTGTTCAAACCTTATAAAACCCTCCAACAACACTTCTAACCTGCTAAAGATAAATATGACTTGATGATTGGCCTAGGATTTTACCAAATCCTCTTCTCTTGTGGTAAATCTTACATAGGTAAAACTGGTAGATCCTTCAAAAGCCTGCCTCAAAGAACAGATAGTTGAATTTGCCCACAACTGAATCTCCAAATCAGCTATCGCCGAACACTCCTCCAAATCCAAGCACCTCATATGCCTTGACCAAAATAAAATTCTAGCCTTAGCCCCCCATTACTCCTCTCGTCTCATATGTGAAACTCTATAAATTGAAAAACATCCTCACAATTTCAATCGTGAAGACCGCTACAAACTTAACCAATTCTGGAAACCCACCATTCACCACCTTGATCTCTAGGCTTCCTTCATTAAGTTTTGGTCATTTCCTTCCACCCCCTTTCCAGTTTATTCTTCATTATCTTTGTCCCTCCCTTTCTTTTATCTATCCTCCATTTCATTGTTTCATTATATTTCACTTCTCCTCCTTTGCACTTTTTTCAATTTTTTCACTTTATTTACTCTATATTATTGTCACTATTACTTCATTATTACTTTTCATCATAATATAATAATAATAATATATTAAATTATATCATAATTTTAGAATATATCATAATTTTATCTTAACAACATCATCCTCCATCATCAATTAGTATTCCACACCACCCTCTTTATTTTTCATTGTTTCCTATCTTTTTCATTTATTCATCATTATTTTATATTATATTAAATCAATATATTATTAAAAAAAATTATATTATATTATATCATCATATTATTAAATCTTTTTCACTAATTAAATTATTATGATATAATTTTACAATCATATCATATCATTATTTCGATTATTAATTAACAATCTACACCATTTTATTGTTTTGATGAACTAATCCATTCTCATCCAATCCAATCCTCTTTTTTCAATATTTTGATTTCTTTGTAATATCTTCTTTTTTATCCCTCCCCATTTCATATTCTTTTCACTTTCCCCATTTTAATACCTCTCCTCAATGGTTGTTTTGATCCCTTTTAATATATATTTTCTTAACAAAATAATGTTCACCTTTATTTAATCTCAATGACCAAGTTAGTTTTGTTTTTCAGTTTTTTATCTAATTCAACAGTTACTTACTTCTCCACCATCTTAAATAGATACCTCAACACTCTCTTTGTACATTTTATCTTTTTGTTGTCCCTGACTATGGGTAGAGTGTCTACTCGAAATGTGGGACATTTCAAAACCAAAATTTTCTCAACATCATGAAATTTTTTATTTTTAATGTAGTTGGGTTTTAATAGTTAAAATGAAGTTTATCATATAATTTATTAAAAATATTGAAATGATTTATTTTCCTTTAGGATAGCTTTTATGATGAAATAAAGTTTGTTTTATATATTTATTTTCTCCAAATTTTAATAATTTTAATAATTTTAAAATAGACGAAAATATTTTGAAACAAAGTTTCATCAATTAATTTTTTTTTAAGAAATTGAAGATTTTATATATATAAAGGATTGTGTCGAATCAAAGAAACAATCAAAATCATTACAAAATTTGGTTAATCACAAACTGATTCCATTACTATTATCCTACTATCAAAAGCTTATAAAAATTCTTATACATTCAGAAAGTCCAACTGCTACATATTTTGATATATTGTCTCAACAACAAAACATCTTTGAAATACATTTTCAAGATGTTGATTCATTTTCAGGTTCTTCCTAAATTTCAACTTGGATTGGCACATTATCTTTAGTTTCCATTGGTTTTGCTTCCCATCCTTCTTGGTCCTCTCCAGAATGTCCAACTCGAGAGATTCATGTGATTTGGTTTTTTGATCTTGAATTAGATTGTTGGGGCATTGTCGTTGCTCTTAGTTGATTGCACTCTTGTTCCAGGGAGTCCATATGTTGGAGAAGCCTTTCTATTATATGATCTATCTCATCGATCCATTGTCTCTCTTCCTCTCTAGCTTTAGATTGGTCCATTCTTTGAAGAAGCATTGTGACCATTTTCTCTAGGGCATAGGTTTGTTGCATCTCATGCTCTAATGAATCAATTCGATGAAAAAGGGCATTTATCATATGTTCTAAATTGTTGAACTTGATTGAAAAATCCATGATTTGTATTCTCGAGCGTTCAAAAATGTCTTCATTCCTTTGCAATACATTCTTGATCTCACTCCATGAGGGATCCATAGTGAGTTGACCAAATTTTCCCCAACTCTAGATATTATCAAAGCAGAGAGACCAATTTACAATTTCTCGAGGGGTGAGGAGGATGCCACTTCTGACCAAAGTTTAACCCAACAATTAAATTGAATGTATTATTAATTAGAAAAGTCTCAATTCCGGTAATTTGACAGTAAATATTGAGAATGAATCCCTCGAGAGTGTCGGAGTCAAACAAGAGACCCAGCCGCACAAAAACACAGGTTGGATATGATCTGGGATATTTTCGTCAAGTCATTTATAAAGAATTGCATTAAATGAGCATAAATTAAAGTGCACCACTAAAGAAGGAAAAGCTCAAAAATGACGAGACAAAAGTATAAAATATGAACACAAAAACTTGATAACGGAGTTTGTCCCTGGTGGACTACGTCTCCAGCTCCTGCTCTCAAATAGGTAGGCTCTTTCATTAACTTAGCAAAAGAATTTGTCAAAATACATAAGTATACCTCATTCTGAAATCAAGTTGTAGAAATAATGCTCGAATCAAAAAATGAACAACACCATTGAATTCGTGGCATCGAATTACTCAAAAATGATTATCTCCACGCCTCGATCTGACTCTGGCACTCCCAGGACCAAGAAGAAATTTGTCTCGATTTTCATGCCCTCTTTGCAACCTCCATTAATGA
Source organism: Picea glauca (assembly GCA_000966675.3). Classification (NCBI taxonomy): domain Eukaryota; kingdom Viridiplantae; phylum Streptophyta; class Pinopsida; order Pinales; family Pinaceae; genus Picea; species Picea glauca. Next base: position 215,880 of record JZKD02S1912876.1, read on the forward strand.
TTGGACTACATCATTTTTCGTGCCCAAACAATCATACTGTACGCGCGCCTTCCCCAGTGGCTGGGCAGATGCAGCATTTAATATATTTTTTGGGTGTTGATTACAATGTGTGGCCCATGGCCTATTTGTTAGGGCATATTTGTTAAGGCACATGTGGAGGAGGAGGTCTATTATAACCCTAATTTTCACTAGACATACTTACCTGACATCAAGTCATTTCTTATACCTTCTTTTCCAAGCCAGTATTGAACAACTCTTCTTAAAAAGACCATTTTTAAAGGCCCGTGCACCTTGCTCCACTACAATCCTCGTGTACACTCTAGCTAACCCACTACAGCCCGCATGTACCTACAAAAGCACGAAAAATGGAAATTTGTTGATGGAACACACAGTTTTGGGTAAGTTAAATAAACCTTTCGACCATACATGGCTAGTCATTCAACTAAATACCTAGCTCCTTCTAGCCCATAAAATAAGGGGTAGGGGTCCCATTCTAAGAGAGGAAAAACATAGTAAAAGAAACTCTATCCGAATTCGTATTCCCCTTTGCCCAAGATTCTACAACCATTTTGTGATTTCAACGAAGAAGAGAAGCAAGTGTGTTAGCAGTTGGTGCATAGTAAAAGAGAAGCCCAGGACCAGATTCGTGGAGCAATGATCGGTTTCATCATTATAAGTTGTTTTAGTGAATTTAATAATAAAGAAGTACTTTTCCCATCCCACCATATGAGATTTTCATTGTTTATCGCGTACATGTTGATTAAATCTATAACCCATTAATCTATAGATCAAATGCATGTGGAGTTCTTTGTTTTGTTTTTTTGAATGTAGGTCACCCTCGGGAGGAGAGTTCCCGTCAAAGAGTGACCAAACGTGAAGAGGGATCAATATCAAACGCTGGAAATAAGGTATGTTCACTTGATCTTCTTAACTCTGTATTTTCTTAAGAATAATGGGGATTAGGTCTGGGATGATGGTAAAAAGTAGGAATCTTTAGGTCTTTTCTACATGCATGATAAAACCCTATGTGATAGTCCATAGGGTAATTTCCCACTCACAACAAAATTGGTGACTATACTGGGGATTTATCTTGGGTTTTCTAGGGATACATTTTGGTAGTTTTAAATTGGTTTCATCACCTTTTTTCTGAGTTTCTGCAAAAGTATGAGCTAGTAGGGTTTATGGTCTTCCATACCAGTATTCCCTGCTTTCTTTTCTTGGCTACATTCTCATTTCGGGAAGTCACAGAGGTACACACAGACTGTATAAGGCCTGCATGTGTGTACACGCGCCCAACCTTCACACAACCCGCGTGGACACGCTAGCTAATGAAGTGACAGTAGCATGGTTAAGTTCAGAATTTTTTTATGAAAGAGGCATTCATCCTCTTCCCTGTTAGAAGTGATCCTTCTCGGGGGTTTTCTGAAACTCATTCTGGTCTCTGTTTTTGAAGTTTGTAGCTTAGGTACCACTTAAGATTGGTTTTTTTATATGAAATTTTCCTTGGATTGTTTTTCTTTTCTGCCAAAGTAAGTTTATGAGTCTTCAAGAGATTATGGTTATCAATACCAATAGTCTCTCCCAGTGTTTGATTGCTTATATTTTCATTTTCTGAAGAGTTGTAGAGGTACACGCAGCCTGCATAAGGTCATCATGCGTGTACATGCGCCCTGACCTTTTACAACTCATGTGCACACGCTGGCTATTGAATTGTCAGCAGCGTGTCTATTGAGAAAATTCTTGTTTAAGGAGAGGCATTCATCCTTTTCCTTGTCAATATTTATACCTCTCAGGGTTCTTGGTCTCTGTCATAGCAGTTGACAACTTAGGTTTGATCACAACAATAGATTTCTTTTTCATTAAGAAGTTTTCCTCAAAATTTTCCTTTCATAGGGTTTCTAGACAAGTGTGAGAGTCCTTTTTAATCTACTTGAGTGTTATTTTCAGTGACTCTTTTGCGATCTGCGCTTAGGCCAGAAGCTTTCTTGGTCTTTACTTGTCGTTATTTTTCCTTTTTTCTTTGTGAGCATTAAAATAAAATAAAAAATTCTTTTATTTCTTGGTTTGGTTAAGTACTTGTTGTTTTACATTAATAACCAGGAAAAATTTAATAAGTAGCTCGTAGTCGAGCGAAATCCTGTTTTGAGTTTGTTGTTCAAAGATCTTAGAAAAAAAATTAGTTTGAAAAGTTGATTAAGAATTGTGTCAAGAAGAAGTTATTTTGTTTCCATATTTCTATTTATCTTTTATTTCGTCTCTCAAAACATCATTAGTTTCACTTTCATAACCTTTGACTTAAGACAAGCCATAAAAAATTAACGATTAATTAAAATCAACTAGACTTTATGTTTGTAGGGTCCATCAACTAGTCTAGGCTAGAGCCTTGATTTAGGTTGTAGAGGAAACTCTTCAAGGTTGCAAAACATACATAAGAGTTTGTGCTAGGGAGTGTTAAAATTCCAACATCGTGAAAGTTATCCAAGACCCCCTCTAACACAGGGGCTAAACACGAGGTCGCATGCAGAAAGGTAGCAGAGATAACCCCTCTAAAGCTGGACCAAGCGTAGTGGGGAATGCATATAGAGGGCTTGTTTTGGGATTCCGTCGATTGCATTTGCCACGGAGCTTCGTGGGTCTCGAATCCATTCAAGGTCCTTAGTTGTCTTCTGGACCACTTTCTTTCAATACCCTTGATAGTTTTCAGGATTGATACCCTACTGTTGAAGGAAAATCTCCCTGCGGACAGGTAGATCTCCTCAAAGAGCTAGACTCTTAACTCTAAGACGGAAAGTGATTATCATGGTCACTGACTTCCTTTTAGATCTAGGTGGACTAGTGTGTGAGAAGGAAGGAGAAAAGAAGTTCCTTTTACCGGTGTTTGTCCCTGCACGCTCTGAGTTGAGCTCCAATCTTTCGCTCTTCGATAAGCCTTGTAGACAAACAAAGTACGACCACTTCCTACTCTATCAATATTAGTATGAAATAGGTCTATCTACTAAAGAGACAAATTCATGTGAGATTGAACACGAATTAGAAATAAATAGGCCAAGCAAATTATATTAATGAGGACAAAACATTGCTTACAGTCATAGATGGATTGCAGCAGTTTCTTCAAATCCTCCTTGTCTACCCCTTGCTCAAAAGATATACGATTTGAATGACAATAGCTTCACCGATTTCTCCCTATGAGATCATAGGTCTCTTGCTTCCCAATTATCTATGTTCCAGCACCACTTATAAGATCATAAGTTTGGTGTGATTCTCCCTTTCCAGTCCTCTTTCACCATTAGAAAGCTTGCTTATATAGATTTGGAGAGGCTCAACAGCTTGAGATATCTTTAGGGTGAGTTGAGGATTTTCCTCCTTCAGTTAAGGATCTGCCCTAAGTTCATGGCTTGATTTAGGATTTGAATCCAAATTCCCTCCAATAATGAAAGGATGCTTCCTCCATTCATCTCAGCAACTTAACTACTGCCCAAAATAGGCAGCGCTCCCTCAAAAAGGGCCATCAGAGCGATGTAGCGCTCCCCAGTAGGCTTAAAGGGAGTGCCAACACTCCTAAAGACACTAGCACTCCCATAGAAGGGCCAAAGAAGCTTTATAATGCTCCCAGATAGTGTAAGGGGGAGCGCCAGCACTCCCAGAAGAAGTATAGGGGAGCACTCTCCTTCAAAAACTTATTTTTTTTAGTGTTTTCATATGGAAAAATATTCATGAGCCTACTAACTCATTTCTCTTCTTCCAAATCAAATGTTTGAGGTGTTTCAAGTGTCCTTCTCATGTCGTTATAGGCACAACATAGGCATCATGGAAGTGTGCTTTCTTTGACACTTGCGACACTTGTAAGAAAAATGTGACACTTGTAATGATGACACTTGCGACACTATCAAAGTGAGTATTTTTTATGTGTAACAGATTGCCCCCCAAAGTATGAAGTTAGAAGATGAGAACTGATAACTGAAATGCTTTGTACACTTTCAAGCAAGGGTATAGATGCGGAGAACCTTACAGAAGCTGCACACAAACATCCAACAAATATTATGACATGTTTCAAACCCAAGGTAGGCATACCTATGCTTGGGTGATCAAGACTTGCAAGATATGGCCGCCATAAAATACACTACGGATCCATAATTGTATTGATAAAAAGGTATAGCCACCAAGGATATAGTATGTATCTATACTCTGATGACCTGAACTGATCATAGCCACGAAGAATACACAGTGGATCTACGAGATGACAAGACATAGCCACGACTAATACAAAGTGGATCTATGTAATAGTATATGTGTCATTGTTCAAGAGAAACTCCTTCGCAACCTGGGAGAAGTACATATCAAAGTGATCACTAAACTCAGGGTCTTCTTACCGATCCCAATGTAGTATGAATCTAACCATGTGAATAGATGTCCTAATGTCGAACATGGAAGAAACCACTTGATTACCGGTCAATGATGTAAATCGTTAACAAGCGCAAGGGAGATCGCCATTAATGCCAATGATTCCCAAGGTACTCTAGTAAATTCCAACAAATGTGAATGGATGAGATGGAGTCAAACATCCATGGAATTATCCAATCAGAGGTCAATTATGTAAACCTATTGTCGGACATGAGGAGGCTTTCCATTGAGGAATGCAGGTCCCAAAGTACTAACTGGTTTCTAAGTCTAATTCCTGGATAATGTGTTGAAGTCGACAGGAATAGGCTCGTCGAAGGAGGGCCTTGATGTATCCCCCATCAACGACACGAAACAAACATAGAGATGTAATTGGTATATCAAATGAACATGGACTGAAACAGGTATTTAGACGAGATATTTGTGATGGATGACTCTCGAGGCAGATACATCCCTTGAAAACTAAGTCACAACAACAGAAACATGACATGGACCAAAACTTGATGATGTAGTGGATGTTGTGACTTATGTCAGGTGACCCAGAGGAGTGAAAGAAACTCAAAGGATTGGCTCAGTGCAGAGGTTCAACGGATTATGATGCGTGCAAAAGACAAAGTGTCATGTTCAAGGGTGACTCTAAGAGTTACGTGGTAATGTTATCAAACAGACTGCTTGGCTTGCTTCTTTCAATTTTTTCCCCATCCAGATAGATGAGTACCTCTTTTTAATTTAACAAGCTCGAGGAGGATAACACATGCTTGATAAAAATCACATTTGGTAAGTTCCTCTTCCTTAGTTTAACGAACTGGAAGAAGTAAGGGTTCAATCCCATATGGGCCTGTCAATGTTTTGTTTAGTGAGTCCAAAGACAGAAAACTCGAAGGTTTTTCATGATTATAGAGTCTAGAAAAACACTTAAAAGAGAACTCTCTCAGTTCCTTTTTCATAAAGTAGTCTGACGAGACCGAAAAAGAGATAAACTATCACTCAATAGACGTTTTCTTCAAATACTTTAACGAGCGTGAAAATAACAAGGTTGCTCAGTAATCTTTTCATGTTTAGAGAGTCTGAAAAGGACTTAAAGATGACTCCAGTGTTGTCCTTTTCCGTAATGTTAGTCTCACGAGGCCGAAAAAGAGATAAATTATCACTCGAAAGATGCCCTTTCAAACCATTTAACAAGTGGGAAAGAAAGCAAGATCACTTGGAAATCTTTTCATGTTTAGAGAGTCTGAAAAGAGCTTAAAGGAGACTCCAGGGGGTTCCTTTTTTGTGTATCCATACAGGTCCGAAAAAGAGATAAAAGTCTAGTCGGATGCATTCTCATGTATTTACGAGCATGAGAAAGAACAAATACTAAGCTAGGTATGCCCCCAGCTTGAAAGATAGTGGCTTAAATCCAGAATGATCATCAAAGGCTGGAGACATGCCCTACAAGCTTCAATTCATTCATTGATTTTGATTTCATCACCAATTTAGCTAGTAGATGAGAAAAAGGAGAAGGGTGGATGAAAAGAAGGTTCAAGAGAGATGATTGTTTCATTTTTTAACAAGCTTGACACAGGAAAAGAACTATGCTCATGACCTATGTTTCATTTTTTAACGAGCTTTCCACAGAGAAGAGAAACTATGCTCGTGGTTTCATCCGAATCATGGCTTCCAAGAGGATACTGCTCTAGAATGGTTCCATGTCAATGGATAAAACGTGGTCATGGCCTCCAGGAGATCTTCACTGGATGGAAGATAATTACTCGAGAAGGAACACATATCGAGGGTCACGATAGGAATAAGGAGATCAAGCTCCAATAATCCTACCGAAGAAATCACCATGTCCACTACTGGATCCAAATCGTCGGAATTTGAGGTCATGGGAGACAACGCCACATAATTGACCTGTGGTGGGGGTGATACCATCTGCATATAAGAACCACTTAGGGAGGTAACCCAGTTGGGGCCGATGAATGAAAGTTGATCAATAGTCACAATTCTTCCATTGTGAGGGAAAGATATCACACGGAAAAGGGTGGA
>JZKD02S1912876.1:223471-238548 GCA_000966675.3 Picea glauca
TATGATGAAACCACTAGTTGGTGATGAAATCCAACGTCACGAGATCAAAATAGGAAGGGGCGGGGATAGAGTGGGTGGATCGGTTACATTGGCGACCTTCCCGATGGACTTATGCCTTGGTGCAAGCTTCCACGTAGTAATTGTGGATTTACCCTCCAAGGAGACTGAGTGAGTTTGACCAATGTCTGTTCCAGGTACAGTGAGACTTCCCTTCACCTTCACCTTGTGTGAGACCCTAAAGATTATGGATACTAAGGTCACCAACTGGTAGTCAGCCCCTGGGTCAGTATAGTCGACAGTCCAATCAAAACGTATGGGCAGGATAACAAGTCTAAAATCAGCTTGAAAGGCTCCCACACATAATCATGGGTATACCTTCCAGTGACCCTCAATATATGATCCGACCACCACAAACAATTGGGCCACGGAGGGATAATCTTCATAACTCACCCGAATGCGACCTCATGCGTAACCCCTGTGTGAGAGGGGGATCCCAGCAAGCCAATACGACAATTGGATTTGACTCTCCCTACTGCAAGATACTAAGTTTTTTCAATAGCTTTAGATAGTTATCCTCTCAACCTATTCCAAATCCCTACACCTTAAACTAATGTAGGTTTGCTAACAAAGATGTAAAAAGTCTGATAAATTTTAGTTAAGCATTGATTTTAATGGTTGTTGTTTACTCAAAGGGTGTATGAAAGTGAAACTAATGGAATGATGACTCAATTCCCAAAAATATGCATGAAGTATGATAATCAATCATTTCTTTTCAATGAATACATATTTAAGGGAAAGAGGAAGAGTTGTTTTCACTATCAAACACTTGATAAGGAATTCCCTCAATCAATTTTGTTCTCAATCAAATCCAATATGATGTTACAACATTTCAGAAATGCAAACTAATCATTAAGATGTACTTTTGTTGTTTTCATGTGAATGATGATCAATTCAATGAAAAACTTGTCCTGCCAACTACCCTTTCAGATCAAGGAGATTCGGACAAGAAAACGCAAATTTTGCACAAACAACACACCCTTTTGCAATCAAACAAGAGAAATAAAATCAAAAATGCAAAAGGAAGGAGAAATAAATTGGATCAGATGACCTCAAAGAACCAGATGAGAAGAGTCCTAGACTTCAGATGTCCTTCACTAGAGTTCTCGCTCAGTCGGATAGGAGAGATGAAAGCAGGGGATCGATTTCAAGCTTTCAACAACAAAAACTCAAAAATAATGAAGAAGGGCATAAAACATGAAAAACAAGGTGTTTACTTCGCAGGAGGAAGCATGTCAAAGGTCAAAAGAAGAAGCATTGAATCCCAAAGCATCTCAGCAAGTGAAAAAACGGGGTTTGGACCTCCAAAAAATACAATTTTTGAAGAGATTTTGGACAAAAAGGGTTGGTGCTCTGGTATAAGGGCCACCAGAGCATTATAAAGCTTTGTCTAACACTTCCAGAGAGTGTTGGTGCTCTACTAACATGGGAAGGGGGACGCCAGGCTCACAAAACTCATAAAAATGTCCAAAAACCCAAAATTTTGATCAGATTTCGACAATCAAGATGAATGTGATGGGGTAAAGAGTCAATCAGCAAGTGCAATCAGATATGAAGGGGTGAACAAGGCCTAATAAAACAAAAGGTAAGACAAGGCCTATGAGGAAAAATCAAAACCAAAAGTTTTGATTCGAGCTCCCCAGTGGAGTCGCCAGTTTCTGTTGAAGGAAAATCTCCCTGCAGACAGGTAGATCTCCTCAAAGAGATAGACTCTTAACTCTAAGACAGAAAGTGATTATCATGGTCACTAACTTCCTTTTAGATCTAGGTGGACTAGTGTGTGAGAAGGAAGGAGAAAACAAGTACCTTTTACCGGTGTTTGTCCCTGCATGCTTCGAGTTCAGCTCCAATCTTTCACTCTTCGATAAGCCCTGTAGACAAACAAAGTACGACCACTTCCTACTCTATCAATATTAGTCTGAAATAGGTATATCTACTAAAGAGAAAAATTCATGTGAGATTGAACATGAATTAGAAATAAACAAGCAAAGAAAATTATATTAATGAGGACAAAACATTACTTACAGTCGTAGATAGATTGCAGCAGTTTCGTCAAGTCCTCCTTGTCTACCCCTTGCTCAAAATATCTACGATATGAATGATGATAGCTTCACCGATTTCTCCCTATGAGATCATAGGTCTCTTGCTTCCCAATTATCTTTTTTCTAGCACCACTTATAAGATCATAAGTTTGGTGTGATTCTCCCTTTCCAGTCCTCTTTCACCATTAGAAAGCTTGCTTATATAGTCTTGGAGAGGCTCAATAGCTTGAGATATCTTTAGGGTGAGTTGAGGATTTTCCTCCTTCAGCTAGGAATCTACCCTAAGATCATGTCTTGATTGAGGATTCAAATCCAACTGTCCTCCAAGAATGAAAGGATGCTTCCCCCATTCATCTCAACAACTTAACTACTGCCTAGAATAGGCAGCACTCCCTCAAAAAGGGCCATCAGAGCGTTGTAGCGCTCCCCAGTAGGCTTAAAGGGAGTGCTAGCACTCTTAAAGACACCAGCGCTCCCCCAGAAGGGACAAATAAGATTTATAACACTCCCAGATAGTGTAAGGGGGAGTGCCAACACTCCCATAAGAGGTATAGGGAAGTTCTCTCCTTCGAAAATTTAGTTTTTTGAGTGTTTTCAGATGGAAAAATATTCATGAGCCTGTTGACTCATTTCTCCTCTTCCAAATCAAATGTTTGAGATGCTTCAAGTGTCCTTCTCATGTCATTATAGGCACGACATAGGCAACATGGTAGTGTGCTTTCCTTGACACTTGCGACACTTGTAAGCAAAATGCGACACTTATGACACTTGTAATGACGACACTTGCAACACTATCAAAGTGAGTATTTTTTATGTGTAACACCTACTCATTGCGGTGCACCCGACTGTCGACTGTACCCGCCTGGTGAATGTTCACACACTGGAAACCTAGTTGCCATTATTTTAAGGACTTACATAGGTGACTTCGGGGGTAGACCACGGTACCCAGGATAGACATCGGGCCACACTTTGCAGAGTATACCCGGAGGGTGCTTCCGTGTTCGAGTTGCACTTGCACCAGTAATTTTCTCTAGTGTTGGTTTTTGTAACTATTCTTCCAAATATTTTAGTCATTGCTTTTTTTATCTCGTAGGGACTTTTTCTAGTGTGTGATGTTTTTGAACGAATAGAAATCCCTAGTGTGTCTTTGATCTTCTCACACAATGAAGGATCATGAGCTCTGTCGGTCACAAAGGCTTCTTGGCCTGCCACCGGTTACAATGGAGCCACCCCCGCCACCACTAAAGCGAAAGCTAGACCAACAAGGGTCTTTTGAAGCGATCAAGTCACAGGAAACTATGTCCGACCAACATCCATAGGAACCAACTATTTCAGACCTTGGAGTAGAATATCTCGGTCCAACCAAAACTCCAACCACTGATCTTTCGGTGCCCATCATCATACATATTTATCCTTATGGGCACCAGACAGTGTCATGTGCAGCAATGGAAACAAATGCTTCCACTTCTTCTAGGAATTCTTTTATTCCCACTATGGTTGTCACCACAGGGGGTGTTCCACCTCCTAACCCACCTTCGTTGGTCCGAGCCACCATGGTCTCGATTGCCTTTACCTAAAGCAATGGTCTGATCCCATCTTTAGAGGTGGCCACTGCTCCTTCCATAAAGAGTACGACAGGCCCTCCACACAGAGTGCGACAAGCCCTCCGTTCTCATACGGGATGCCTAGCTCAGGTACAAACCCTGTGCTATCCTACTCCACTTTACAAAATTTAGGTCTGGGGGCAGGGAGCTCTAATGCTCCTCTGCAAGGACCCATGGAGGGCACTTCCACTCCCTTTAAAGCTTTCCCTTATGGAGGAGGTCATATCCCTCCTTCGTCCCCTTCACTCTGTAGTACCCACTAGCAATCTGCCAAGTCAAACGCATACCATAGTTCATTTGGAGCAGGGACTCAAGGACCACCTTCTCATAATATGTCAGTAGTTTCAACACCGTTTTCTTTGTTCAGTGTGTTTGGTAACAACGCTTTCTCGTCAGTTACTTTCTCGACTAGGGGAAACCCTAGTTATAGACAACCTAATCCTATGTAGGGTAATATTCCTAAACAGGGAGAAAACCCAGGAACTTCTTCCACATCAAGACTTTGGGATTCTTGGCAGGGATCAGTTCCCTTGTCAGGAATGCCAATCTAGGGAAATTATTTTCACAACCAATGGAAACCCGGGAAGGGTGCAATACTTATTCCCATGGGATCATCATGGGTCAACCCTTCCCAAAGTCCTCTGAATGTAATGCACGCCCAACCATCTACGTCCTATTTCAGGAATCAGCTGATGATGTCTCCTCAAACACAAAATCTGTATGTTGTTCATGGCCATGGTTTTTACCAGAACCTCGTCCAGCAACCCAACTTTTCCTGGCAACCCAGTGCTAGTCAAACTCTAGGCCCCTTTTTCCATGGTTATCACCAACAACCAAACTACCTTTCCTGAAAACCTTACATTTTCTAGACTTAACAAGGTTGTTGAATGAACCTATCTGTCACGATCGGCATTGGCCCCCTATGCCAATGAAGTTTCCTTCGAACATACCAAATTTTGAATTCAAGACTAATGAAGATCCAGGAGATCATGTGACTACTTTTCACCTTTGGTGCTCGCCTAATTCTTTGAAAGACGACTCCATACAGTTGCGATTGTTTCAACGTACTCTCATTGGGAGTGCTGCGAAATGGTACATTGAGCTCAACTGCTCAAGATACTCTTCCTTCGGTGAATTGGCAATGGATTTCCTAAACCATTTCCAATTACCTATGATATACGATGTTGGCACAGAATTGTTGGCCAATTTAGAATAGACAAAAGCAGACCATATCTCTGATCACATCCGAGAATGGAGACACCAGAAGAGTTTGATTAAGGTGCCAGTCCCACCAGCATTCCTACTTGAGTGGTTCCTTAACTCTTTGGTCCCACTGTTATCCAAATATGTCGCAACATCTGGGGTGTTTTCCAAAGAAGATGCAATCATGAGAGCTCAACAGCTTGAGCTAATTTATTCTCAGTCTGGTCTACTGTATGAAATCTTGCCATATGTGCCACGATCGATACTCAATAAAACCAGATAGAGAGTTGGACCACATGCCGATGGTATTGTTGGTTCAGCACAAACAAAGCACTTTGAATAACTGACAAAACAATTGTAGCAATTTTGTATCCAACATACAGTGGCTAGCCAGACTACTGTTATGACTGCTCCCCCTACCCAAACATTGGATGTACACAATGTGTAGTCAACAAATCCGAAGGCCACCTGGCAGCCTGATGGAAATAATAAATAGCGTAAGAAGGGTAAAGGGGATAAGAAACCCACTAATAATGTTGGTGGGGGAAACAATTAAAAAAGGAAGTCGAGGTACCCGTGTAATCTGTGCGTTGAAGACCACTCGACTTACCAATGCCCTCAGCTTGTAAAGGCCCAAAAGTTATTTTTACAGCAGTAGCCCGTTGTGTTAACAAACCCATTTCAACATGGCCAAAATCTAACTCAAGCCTCTACAAGCGCAAAAGGGGGCAGCCAAGGACCCCCTCCATATTCAAACAATCCTACCTCCATGAATATCAATATGATGAAAGGTGATGCCTATATCTCGACTAGAGCACATGATTACAGCAAGCCAAGCATCTTTGAGAAGGGTAAAGAAGTCAAAACCCCATATCTTCCTCTCTAGATCAGGAAGACGTTGGGAGAAACCATGACATGCATCCAAAAGGTGCATTTAAGAAAGCTTCTCACAACCCAAACGCAAGGGATTCCTAGAACTACTCTGTGGTGGAGGATTTGTCTCAAACCCCTTGTGCGATGTCTGCTTTGGAAGTCCTCCAAAGCTGCCCTTCCCAGAGAAAGGCTCTGTTAGCCGCTTTAGGATCCCCCGAGACTTGTAATACGGGTATGATCATGCTTGATACGGCCAACTTGAAACCTCATCTCCCTTACCACATAGATTTCCAGATAGTAGTGGCTTACACCACGAAAACTTTTAATCTGAACATTTTTCGCACAGTGGTTGATGAGGGCACCTCAACATGTGTAATGTCTTTGGCATGTTGGAAGGCCATTGGCCAGCCTGTTTTGTCTCCGTCATCTACTCTTCTTACCACTTTTGATGGTCGTTCATTCCGACCAAATGGAATTATCCCCTCTTTTCCCGTGCAGTTAGGAGGGAAAACCATGTGTGTCGAGGTTGAAGTGGTCAACACATCTCTCGACTACATTCTCTTGTTAGGGAGGAGTTTGACCTATGATATGCAAGCAATAGTCACTACAATTTTTTGGGTCTTGTTGTTTCCACACGAGGGTCGGATTGTGACCATTGATCAATTGTCTTTCTCCCATCCTGACCCTTCATTGGGGGCATCCGTGGTCCCAATGATTGATAACCCTCAACCCGGCGTCGTCAACATAGGGGTTGGTTTGTGCCCACCTTTGATGGGTACTTTCAATTACCCACCTCCTCAAGGCGATGTTAAGTTCATATTTCATCACCATAAGGTTGAGGTTTTCCAAGTTTCATCCTTTCACGCAATGTACTTCAATGATCTATGGATTCTTCCTCCCCCGTCAGCCATGATGAAAGGGATAGGGCACCATGGTATGTCCATTCCCTTATCCGCGAAAAAAGTAGTGTACTCTTTAGTCCAGCAAGCTTCCACCAACCCCGAACCAACTCTCACACAAGAGTTAGATCAAATTCTAGAGCCTATTTGGGTTCAAGGTTCCCTCACTGATACAGATTCTTTAGACTTAGTCTTGCCCTCAGACGAAGAAATCATGGAATCAATGACTAGTCTGGAAAAACCCTAGGACAATCTCCATCACATATCTTACTTCCTCCTAGAGTTAAGTAGAATTGAAGCAGGGGAATTCACCTTGACTATGACTGGAGATAGGTCTTGTCCTATCATTCCTTTGGCTACACATGTTGTTTATGCCGAGGGTAATATGGCAACCATCGCCGAATCTATACCTATAAATGTCTCCAGAAACCCTGGCGTCATGGAGAATGTTTTTGTCAGAGCTGACTGCTCCCCCGAAGAGATTCAAATCTACAGAAATCTATTTAAGGAATTTCGCAACTTTTTTTCTTGGTCTTACGAGGAAATGCCAGGCATCAATCCAAAAATTGTTGAACACAAGATCACGACTTATCCTGACGCTAAGCCAATTCAATAGAAGATTTGTCTGGTTAATCCTAAGAAAGTAGCAACTATTAAGGTTGAAGTGGACAAAACGCTCAAGGTAGGTTTTATCTAGCCCGTCCATTTAACCCAATGGGTGTCAAACCCTTTGTTGGTTAACAAAAAATAGGGTATGATCTGCGTATGTACAAACTTCTGTGATTTGAACAAGTCTTGTCCAAAAGATAATTTCCCCACACCATTTATTGACCAAATAGTCGATGAATGCACAGGTTGCAAGGCCTTTTCTTTCATGGATGGTTTTTTAGGATATAATCAGATACAAATCAAACCTGAAGACCAACTCAAAACAACATTCATTTGTCCATGGAGTACATTCGTGTATCATAAGATGCCTTTTGGTCTAAAAAATGTTGGAGCTACCTTTCACTGGGCCATGTCTTTTTATTTCCACAATCTCAAACATATTTTCGAGGCCTACTTAGACGATTTAGCATCACGATCTTATAAGAGAACTGATCATCCCATGCACCTCTGACTTATCTTTGAGCGATGTCACTACTTCCGGATTCACTTGAATCCCAACAAATGCAGTTTTTGCATGCCGGTGGGCCGTCTATTAGGTTTCATAGTTTCAACAATAAGGATCATGATCAATCCTCTCAAGATTTAGGCAATAGTTCAGTTGCCTCCCCCACGTACAATCCTTCAACTTCAGAGTCTACAGGGAAAAGCGAACTTTTTGAGGTGTTTCATCGCAAACTATGCCGAGATCACAAAGGTTTGTATGCGCTAACTGAAGAAAGACATTCATTTTCATTGGGATGATGCCACTCAACGCTCCTTCGAAGCATTGAAACATGCCCTCACAACTACCCCTTTACTTCAGCCACCCAATTATAACAAAGATTTCTTATTATACTTGGCTGCAACAGAGTCAACCATCAGCATGGTCTTAGTTTAGGAGGATAATTTGCTCTCAGAATATGTGATCTATTACCTGAGTCAAGGCCTGGTTGGACCGAAACTCAATTATTCTCATATTGAAAAACTTGCATTGGTAGGAGTCCATGATGTCCATTGGTTCCATCATTATGTTTTGTTTTGCAAGACCACCATCATTGCCATTGTGAATCTGTTTCAATACGTGTTGACACGATGGGTAATCAATGGAAAGATCAGTATATGGATAGTTGTCCTCCAAGAATTTGACTTAGATTTCGTTTCGACGAAATCCAAAAAGTCATTGGTCTTTGCAGAACTTATCTTGGAACTTTTAGTCAGTTCAAGTGATGTTATTCCTGAAGAATCACCTATTCAAGGAGACATGTTTTTGATAGCATCTTCGGACCCCTGGTATGGAGATATACTTGTCTATCTCTAGACTTTGAATTGCCCTACCTCTACTTCTCTTGATGAGCGTTGTCATATACGTCATCAGGCCAAGAACTATCTCATCCTCGAGGACACTCTCTATCATCAAGGTGTAGATTTCATCCTTCGTCGGTGCCTCACTCATGAAGAAGCGGAAATTGTGCTTAACGATTTCCATACTAGAGCATGTGGCGGTCATTTTTCCAAGTTGGCAATGTTAATATTATGGTAGTTTCAGAAGGTATTTACCTCCACATGTGAACCTGATGAGAATAGAAGACTCCGGGAATCAAGAGAAACCCTAATGAGTTGGCTAATAACCCTAGAAGCCTTGTCATCTCAAGAAGATAATTTATATTAGGTTATTAGCCTCCAAGAGAAGAAGTCAGCCAGAAATAATAATAATATACTAAACAGACACTTATCCAAAAGGAGAAGTCGGCCCCAGCACAATTGGCAGAGCCACTATAAATACAGGGCTCCAGTTCTCATTTGTAGAATCTCTCAGAATTGCAGTTTCCCAGTTGGTGTGCACTACAGTTGCAGTTTGGTACGCACATGTGGAGGAGGGTTGCAGGTGTAGCTGCAACAGTAGCAAGTTTTTAGTATTGGGTTGAATATCTCTTGGCTAGGGTTTGGACTATCTGATCATCTCTTTGTGATGCTCTATCCTTAGGGAATGATGTGCTATCCTTTGTTTGGCTATCTAGCCTAGGGTTTGCTTCTGGAGGAATTCTCAGTCAATGTTAAGGTGCTCGGAGGGAGGCTTTGGCCTATGGTTGGGTTACAAAGGTATCGTCAATGGTAAAACGAACACACCATATTCTATATTCTAACAGGTTATGGGCCCACACCCCTTCAGTTAGCCTAAAATGCTGGAAGGAAAAATAGCCACTAGATATTGAGCTCGTTGAGGTATTGTTGCTAGGTTACTAGCAGGAGCAGTTTCCAAAAGCACTGCAGCTAGGGTTACCAGCAGAAGCAGTTACAGAAACCCTAAACCTCTTGTTGAGGCACCTTAAGTGACGATATTTACCTAACCTCTGGATAGATCAGTGCATCCTATCCCAACGCATCTCCTGGTACTCTCAGAAGGCCAAGACGTGAATTTTGGATTTCTAGTCAAATCTAGGGTTTGACCAAGTCAAGCAAGCCATGATGAACTCTATGAAGTCTGAAAACAAGCTAGATGGAGCCTCTAACTTTAGAGCATGGAATACAAGGATTGACCTCATCCTCGCTAAGAATAAAGTGTTGGATATTGTGAAAGGAGATATCGTGAAGCCAGAGTTTAAAGAAGGAGAAGAGAAGAAACTGCAGAACGTTGCAGCTATGGAGAAGTTCAAAGATGTTGACATCAATGCCATGAGTATCATAGTGGATTCCATAAAAGACCACTTGATAACCTACATCTCCCATCTTGACTCATCGAAGAAGATGTACGATGCCCTAACAAATCTCTTCTCAGTCAGAAACATTGGACAAGTTATGAGTCTGAAGAATGAGCTTCGTGACATGAAGATGAATAATGACGACAGCATAACATCATACTTTGTAAGGATTTCCCAATTAAGAGATCAACTACAAGCTATTGAAGAGATCACTTTAGAAAAGGAATTGGTGAACATAGTACTCAATGGTCTTCCCAAGACATGGGATGCATTTTCCACAAGCATGAACACAAGGAAGGAGTACCCGACATTTGAAGAACTTTGTACTTGTTGTGCTCAAGAAGAATCAAGGATCAATGCAAAAGAGAGACCCCCAAAGAAGTACAATGATCAAGCCTTCACAACAAGATTCAAGAAATTCAAGAACAAAAGGAAGTTTGGTTCAAGGAGGAAGCCAAATCAAGAGAAAGACATTTCATAAATACAATGCTTCAACTGTCAAAAGTACGGTCACTACAGGAATCAGTGTCCTGAGATAAAGAAAAGGAAGGAGAAACACGAAGCATCGATTACCGAAGAAAAGGAACTTACAAAGAAGACTAAGCAGGATGGAAGAGACTTCTTCTACAAAAGGTAACAACACTCTTCTTATGTCTTGTACATATCTTGCTTGCATCGTCTTTGTACATACCTTGTATATCTATCTCTTGGAAAATAATGTGTTCCAAGAAGAACTATTGTTACACCTCAATATTGCTCACTTCGATAAGTGTCGTAAGTGTCGCGTGATCCTCTCAACTGTCGCAAGTGTCACATGTCATTCACAAGTGTCACAAACATCAAACAAAGCATACTTCCATGATGACGACACCAAGGAGACATCTAGAATAACTCAGTCACTTTATTTGGAGAAGGGAGAATGACTAACTGAAGTCAAGGAACTCTTATCACCTGAAAGGAGCTCTTAACTAAGGGTTTTGAAGGTGAGCTCTCCTCTGTATCAGCCTTAGGAGCATTGGTGCTCCCCCATAAGGTCTTAGGGAGCGTTATAATTCCCTACTGCCCCTCTGAAGGAGCACTATCCATCTTTGGAGTGTTGGCGCTCCCCTTAAGCTACCTAGGGAGCACTATAGTGCCCTGATGCCCCTTTTGAGGGAGCATTGTCTAATCTGGGTAGTGGTTGGCCCGTTGAGGAGAATAAGGGAAAGATATTTCAAGTTTGGAAGGCAGTTGCATTCGAATTCTTGGTTCAATCAGAAGATCCTTGATCTAAGGAGGGAATTCATCAACTTACATAAAGATACCTCAAGAGGTTAAGCCTCTCTTAACCTATATAAGCAAGCTCTATGATGGTGATAAGGGGGGAGAACTGCTAGCGTGAAACCTATGATATCATAGGAAACACACAGTCAGTCAAAGGAGAGTGATCAGTGAAGTTGTTATCATCCAGGTCGTGGATCTTTCGAGCAACAGTTAGACGAAGGGGACTTGACGAAGCTATCGCATTCACATCTACGATTGTAAGTACTGTTGTTGTTATTCTCATTAATATGAAACGCTTGGCCTATTCCTTTCTATTTTGTGTCTGATTTTACATGAACTTATCATTGATAGATAGATCAATTTTCAAGCTAATATCAATAGAGTAGGAAGTGGTCATACTTTGTTTGTCTACAAGACTCATCGAGGAGCGAGATTTTGGAGCTCGACTCGGAGCGTGTAAGGACAAACGTCGATTAAAAGGTACTTATGTTCTCCTTTATCCTCATGTATTAGTTTTTATAGATTTGAAAGGAAGTTAGTGTCCACGTTAAGAACTTTCTGTCTTAGAGTTAGGGTCTAGCTCTTTGAGGAAATCTACCTGTCCGTAGGGAGATTTTCCTACAACAGAAACTGGCGACTCCACTGGGGAGTCCTCAAATCGAAAATTTGTGTTTTGACTTCTCCTCATAGACCTTGTTTTACCCCTTGATTGTTTTAGACCTGGTTCACTCCTTTTTGATTGATTTCATGAGTTGATTGACTCCCTACCCCATCACACTCAGTTTGATTGTCGAGACTAGACTGCAATTTTTGGATTTTTGATACTTTCAGGAGCTTCTTGAACCTAGCGCCCCTGTCTCTGTGTTAAAAAATCACCAGTGCTCCCTGAGTGCCTTACACAGAGCGCTATAATGCTCCTTTCCCTTGAAAACAGATCGCCAACCCTCTTTTGGCCAAAAAGCCTTCCAGAATTGCTTTTTTCAAGGTTTTGCCTCTGGTTTCTCCTGCTGAGTCACCTTGTGAGTCAATGCTTCTCCTTTTCCAACTTTGACATATATATTTTTTAAGAACAAACATCTTGTTGTTTGGATTTTTTAGCCTTCTTCACTATTGTTGTTGATTTTTCTGTCGTTTGGAGTTTTGAAACCCATGCATTGTCTTTCTCTCCTTTTTGGACTGAGCGAGAAACTCTGGTGAAGGTCATCAAAGGCCTATGGATCTTTTCATTTGGTTTTAGTCAAGATCATTGTTCTTCAACATTTATTTTGGTGTGAAGTTCTTGATTTTTCTTTGATTGTTTCTTTTTCTTTCACTTCTTGTTTTGATCACAATGAGAGGGTGTATTGTTTGTACGATTCTTACTTGTGTTGGTTTGATTTTCATTGATCTAGAAAGATAATTAGCAAGATGAGAATTGTTTTGAATTAATCATTATTCATATACAAACAATAAAGAGATGTTTTCATGATTGATTTTGCATATTAGAAGGTATCTCAAAAGTCTTAGCACCACATCGGATTTGATTTGAAGAAAATTTTGTTTGAGGACATTCCTTATTAGTGCTTGTTAGTGAAAAGAACTCTCTCTCTCCCTTAGATAGATGTTCATCGAAAAGAAATGACTGCTTATCATATTCTATCCGTTTCACTTCCATGCACCCCTTTTGAGTAAAGAACAGCTATAAAATCAATGCTAATTAAAAAATTATTTAGAACATTTTCTTTTCTAGGATTCTCCACCAACAGTAGACTAGGCTTAGTACTTTGGATTAGGCTATGAGCATAACTCTCCAAAGTTTCCAAAAAAAACATTAGAATCCTGAGTTAGGGAGAGTCAAATCCAATTATCGTATAAGTCTTCCTGGAATCCCCCTCTCACACAAGGGTTACGCATGAGGTCGCATTCGGGTGAGCTACGGATATTATCCCTCCGTGGTTTAACTGATTGTGGTGGTCAGATCTTATTATGGGGATCGCTTAAAGGTAAATCCACAATTACTGCGTGGAATCCTTTTAGTTGATTTTGGGCTAGATACCCTGCCCGTACGTTTGGATCGGACTGTCAATTGTACCCGCCCAGGGGCTGACTATGAATTGGTAACCTTAGTGGCCATAATATTTAGGCTCTTACACAAGGTGACGGTGAAGGGAAGTCTCACTGTACCTAGAGCAGACATTGGTCAAACTCACCCGAGCTCCTTGGAGGGTAAATCCACAATTACTGCATGGAAGCTTGCACCAAGGCGTAAGTCCATTAAGCAGGTCGCCATTGTAACTATTCCACCATATCCCCACCCCTTCTTGACTTGATCACGGGACGTTGTATTTCATCACCAACTAGTACGGTCATCGAGAGAAGGTCATGTTTGCTTGGTTGTGATTCTTATATTTTATTAGCGTATGCTGTTTCTTTTTGGTAGTTGGCCATAGATCTCTTTCTCCGACTCTTTTTCAACAACATCGACCCTCCACGTCATTCGTGGAGGCTACAGGGACTTCCTCCAGAAAATATGGAAGGGAACACCCATTTACCCCCTGATTCTACGAAGGAATCTCCTCAACAGAGCGAGGTTCAAGATACCACGACTTCCCAAGAAGAAGTTCCCACTCCTTTAGAGAATTTTCAAATTGTTTCAAAGCCTCCAGAATCTTTCCACATTCCGGAGGGATATGAATGTCGTTTCCTCCAACTGAATTCAGTTGGTGAATTTGTCGTCGTCAATC
The DNA here is from genome assembly GCA_000966675.3 of Picea glauca. Classification (NCBI taxonomy): domain Eukaryota; kingdom Viridiplantae; phylum Streptophyta; class Pinopsida; order Pinales; family Pinaceae; genus Picea; species Picea glauca. The sequence goes on from JZKD02S1912876.1 coordinate 237,483, forward strand.
CTTATGACATTTCGGCTGGGTCTCATCAAAACCCTTTAGCTGATGACCCCTTTTGGACCATAGAAATTGTTCAAAGTCCACCGCGCATGGTGCGGGATCTTTATGGAACAGGGATGGGTGTTGATGCACCTATCACCTACACCGTACCCCTAAACCATTTTACCGGTGCTACCACCTTCATTGCCACACCATCCGTTGGTCCGAACACATTGTCCATTGGCCCAAGGTCTACTTTCTCTCTCCAGACGGCCCATTCTACAATGGTCCCTCACATTCCAACCATTCTTGTTGGGTGTGTGTTATATTCTTTGCATGTGTGTGTGTGTGGGTGCATCAGATATGACAACTGCGTCTGACGATCCCTATTTTTAGCTATTTTTAGTGGTTTTTTCTATTTTTAGCTGATTTGTAAATTAATCTCGGATTAAGGGATTAGGGTTTTGGTATCTACGGAATACCTAAAAATATTGTATATATTGTATGGCGAATGGTGAAATTCGATATAATGAAAATAAGAAAGGTTTTCTTAGTTGAGGGTTTCCGGTAAAAATCTTTGTGTATTCTGTGTATGAGCCATTGATTAATTTATGTATTGCTTAAGAATCTATATTCATTGCTTTACTTTTCAGGTTTAAAACTTACATGTGGTATCAGAGCACGTTTCTGGCTTCAGAGGGATGCCTTTGTTGCTGAGGGTTTGGCTCAGTCTTGATAGATCAAGTTTATCTTGGGTCTGTGATAAACCTGGGTTCAGTGGGAGCTTTTGCAGTGGAGATTTGAGTAAAGTAAGAGGAATGGCGAGCTCATCTAGAATCGAGATAGAGAAGTTTAATGGTAAAAAATTTGAGCTATGAAAGCTCAAGATGGAGGACCTTCTTGTAGACAAAGAACAATGGATCGCTATGGATCTTGGTACACAGCCTACTGGTACACCATCTACAAGCACACAGGCTACTGGTACACAAACTACCAGTACACAAACTACCAGTACACCAGTTACTGGTATGTCGAAGGAAGATTGGGACAAGTTGGACAGAAGAGCAAGGAGTACCATTCGACTCTGCCT
>JZKD02S1912876.1:242651-253567 GCA_000966675.3 Picea glauca
AAATAAGAAAGGTTTTCCCGGTTGAGGGTTTCCGGTAAAAATCTCTGTGTACTCTGTGTATGAGCCATTGATTAATTTTTGTATTGCTTAAGAATCTATATGCATTTCTTTACTTTGCAGGTTTAAAACTTACAATTCCCGCCGGTAACGCGGTGGTTAGCCAAGTTGCTATTGGCACACCCGTAACACCAAGACCTACATCATCACTCCCTTTTGGGTACAGAGCACTAAATTTTTCTATTGCCACTACTACCCAAGTTATGCCGAGAAGTTCCATACCTATCCAACAATCCCAAGGGACCGGTTTTGGTGGTCTTAATCCATCCAGTGGTACTGGTCAGCCATTTATGTCTGGTTCTCAAATTTTGGGAACTCTACCTCAAGCTGGGGGGCATCCTCCCACTGGAGGACAACTTCCATTTGGGGGGCACCCTCATGCTAGGGGGAAGCCTCAATCTAGAGACTACCATCAACCATATGGACAAAATGTGTCTGCCACGCCTAATCCGTGGAATATCCCTTTTCCAGGAAACCCACAGTTCTCAGCAGGACACAATTCTCAAGCTCCACAACAACCCCCTTATGGAAAAACGCCAAATCTAGCTTACAACCCTCAAAACCCATCCGGTTATCCTCCACTTGCACATACTTCTCAAAACATCTCAAATCCTATGTACCCTGGTCAACACCAACCTCATACAAGAGGGCCCACTAGTTACAATTATCCGCATAACCCAGTGATTGGCCCTACTGGTGTCCCCATGCCACACTAGGATTACCCACAGGTTAACCGACAACTACCTTTTCTAGCAACCCTGGACCTTCCAGACTTGTCTCAGTTAACGAATGATCCTATTTATCATTCTTCGGTCTGGCCAGTTATCCCAGCTAAACTTCCTTCTGATATCCCAAAATTCGACGGAAAGTCCGAAGAAGACCCAAACAACCACGTGATGATGTTCCATTTTTGGTGTTCATCCAACTCCCTCATGGACGATTCTATACGCTTGCATCTTTTCCAGCGAACACTTACGGGTTTCGCAGCGAAATGGTATATTGAACTACCACGTGCATCTTTTCATGATTTCAACTCCCTTGCCATGTCCTTCCTCACACACTTCCAACTACCCATTCGATACGAGATGGGTACTGAACTATTAACCTCCCTTTGTCAGACAACTTCCGTACATATATCCGCTCATATTCATGAATGGAGACGATGACGAAGGATAATCAAAGCAATCATCCCTAACCAATTGTTAGCGGAATGGTTCACTAAATCATTGTTACCCCAGATCGCTTGTGATGTTGCCATGGGTGGTGTGGTCACCGAGGAAGAAGCTATTTCCCGAGCTTAGTACTTGGACTTAGTTTATTCACAATCCGGTCCTCTGTATGAGTTGATACCCAATGCTACCCGTGCCACTAATGATCCATCCAAACCATCGTCTGCCTCACATGCGGATGGAGTTATTTTCTCCGTCAAAACCCAATCTACTTCCCAGTCGAAGATTTCTCCTAGTCCAAATGCACCCTCTTCTACCCCCCCTCAAACTCAGGTCTCTGAGGTGAATGCGGTCCAATCAACCCCTTCACAACAACTTGGGGGCAAGAAGAAAGTGATAAATAAACCAAAGAAAAACAATAATAACGAACAACCAAAAAATCAACCGCAAACTCTTGCTACCAAAAAACAACCACAACGAAAACCGAAATTCACATGTCTCATTTGTGGTGATGATCACTACACTCGAGACTGTCCACATCGTGATGAAGTGGCCAAGATTTTCAAGGGAAATTCACAACCCATTGTTCTTACTCAGCCTTTTCCACAGCAGCAATATTTGGTTGCCCAAACCCCCACTGCAGGAGGCAGTTCCAACCAACCCCATGATGAGGCCTTGACAAGTGCCCACATTTACATGTTTAATGGGGTTAATCTAACCACTCGCACTGCAACATATGACATGCCAGTTAAACCTGATAAGCTAAAGACTACTAATGGTTCTGTACCGGACCCGTTACCATCTTCCGTTAATCCTCTGTCTACCAGCCCTCCATCCGGGCCACTTCAGATTGAGAAACCTTCGTTTGACTCCATATTATGCCCTCATAAGAGCACCATCTGGAAATCTACTTTCAATCCTCATTCACGGGCTTCCCAAAACTACAACATTGTAGAAGATTTGGCCCAAGCACCGTGTGCTATGTCCACCCTGGAATTTCTACAACACTGTCCCAGCTAACATAGAACGCTCTTAGCTGCTATCGGTGCTTTCGATCCCGAGTCATCAAATAAACTCACATTTAACCTGGATGATCACCAACCATGACTCTCCCACCAACTAGCTTTCCAAATCAATGTTGTTGTTCACAATCAACAAATCCACCGAACTATCTTGGATGAGGGAGCCTCTACCTGTGTCATGTCTTTAGCTTGTTGGAAAGGCTTAAAATCACCTACCCTTAACAAATCCCCTATGATGTTATGCGCTTTCGATGGGAGAGGTTTTCATCCTCATGGATTATTACAATCCTTAGCCATTCAGTTGGGTGGAAAAACTGTTACCGTTGATGTCGAGGTGGTCGATGCCACCCTCGATTACAACCTACTACTCGGAAGAAGTTGGTTCTACGCCGTGACTATTGTCGCCTCGTCGGTGTTTCAATGTGTACAATTCCCCCATCAAGGCAAAATTGTCACTGTCGATCAACTTGATTTATGTGCACCCGACGCTCGTGTCCCTATCACCAACAACATTCCTTTTTTGGGAGACCACCCAGTTACGTATGAAAGCGTTGGTGTTGGCTTGTTGAAATATTCTAGCCTTATGGGTACTTTTCCTACACCACTTCCACCTACCGCATGTCATATTGTCGCTTTCAATATGATCTCGACTATGCCTTATCAATCCTTGGAATCATCTTATCCTTGGATTGTACCTAGTCCTCTGGAATTCGATGTGCTCGGTGACACTATGCCACTCAACCCAGCTGAGGCTGCATACGTAGCTATTCAATCTGCCTCTCCCTCTCCAAACAACCCACATTTATTGGCACCTAATGCCTACTCGATTCCCTCATGGTTGGATTCCCTATCATATGTCATCGATTACATTTCCCAAATTTTCCCTTCTGACGAATCTATTATGGAAATGCTTAGCATTGACGATCTACCTTGGGATGATAACCATCATGGATCCTCTTTTCTTCCACCTTTGGAAGAAATTCACCAAGACATACACTCTGTCTTCCCTCCCGATGTTATCAATGCTCCGTAATCTCCTATCCTCACACAAGATACTCTTTCTGAGGGGAATATGGGTAACATCTCTACTATGATCGTGATTGATATTTCGATCAAAGAAGGTGTCATGGAAAACATCAACCTTGGTGCTAATTGCACACCCGAAGAAGTGGTCTCTTACACCACTTTGTTTAAATAATTCCACGATGTCTTCGCATGGAGCTATGAGGAAATGCCAGGGATCGACCCTTCAATCGTCGTACATGAAATCAAGACTTACTCTGACGTGAAACTTGTTCGACAAAAACTTTGCCCGGTTCATCCCAAGAAAATCGCAGCTATAAAGACGGAAGTTGAGAAACTTCTAAAATATGGCTTTATCTATCCCGTCCCTTTGACATAATGGGTCTCCAACCTTGTTCCAGTTGCCAACAAACAAGGGACCATACGTGTTTGTATTGACTATCGAGATTGTTTGCACCCAATTCGTCACTTGGTGAGCAAATCGAGGGTGCTTACGTGCCCAGTTGGGCTCTGCTAGGCATGACAGCTGTAGAGTAAAAGGTTAGAAAGAAAACAACAAAGTTATAAACAAGAATTAAACTAAAACAAAATGAAACTATGAGCATATCACAAAAATGAAAAATAAATACAAATGGACCAATATCACCAATGTATAAGCTGATCTATTGATGAAATCCAAAGACACAATGGAGAAAGGGGACTTGGGTTCCTTCTTCCTCCAATGGAAGTCTCTTGAGGCCCTCACAAGCTTGCTCTCCTTACAATGAAAAGATGAAAATGTGAGTGAAAGAACTCCAAGCTTATCCACTCAAGAGAGGGGTGGATAGATCTTGTGAAATGATGCCTATATGTTCTTGTCAAAGAATGAGTCCTTAACAATCTTGGCATCATAACAATGCATAGAATTCCTTGAGAAAGTGATGGTTATTCATGGCTTTTTATAGCCTAGCATTGGGTCATTATGTAACCTCTTTGGAATGTGAAAAGGGGCTCTTTAGGGATCAATTAGGTCTTTGACCAGCCCACCATGAGGATTGAGCTTGGATTTGGTGTCAAATCGACTTGGGAGCTGATCCATTAGTGGTTGGGAGGCCGACCAATTTCAATAAATGCGTCGTTTAGCAGGTGCGCGGGTTTTTCGCCCAATAGTTGCGCATCGTGCGTGCATGTGCGCATTGTACGTTATTGTTCTGTGCATATGCACGCGCACCCAGATTATGTAAAGCGGCCTTCAATTTTTGGTCACTTGGTATAGTTTTTGACCCTTTTGCAATGTTGTGGAATTAATCCTGTGCCATGAATGACTTCAGTCCTGTGTTGACGATGCGGAGTTCTTGTCGCCATGTGCGAACGAAATTTCATTGATAACAGGGATCTCAACAAAGCTTGTCCAAAAGACAACTACCCTATGCCCTTCATCGACCAAATCATCGATAATTGTCCAGGGAGCGTAATCTTCTCTTTCATGGATGGCTTTTCTGGGTATAACCAGATTGAAATATTACCTATTGATCAACATAAGACAGCCTTTATCTGCCCATGGGGTACTTTCGCCTATCGAAAGCTACCTTTCGGCCTTAAAAACACTGGTGCTACTTTCCAGCGGGCCATGTCGTACACTATCAAGCATATTGCAGATACTTACCTCGACGATTTACTGGCCCACTCATCCCATCAACCCGATCACATCGATCACTTACAGGCGATTTTTCTTCAATGTTGGTTCTACCGTATTCGCTTGAACCCACATAAGTTCATTTTTGCTGTCGAATCCAGTAAACTCCTCGGTTTCATTGTCTCCAAAGATGGGATCAGGGTGGATCCCTTAAATATTAAGGCCATTCTATCCTTACCCCCACCTACCAATTTAACCCAACTCCAAAGTTTGCAAGGCAAAGAAAACTTCCTTCGTCGTTTCATATGAAACTACGCCAAAATAACTAAAGGATTCATGCGGTTACTACAAAAAAACACCCCTTTCATCTGGGATGACACCGCCCAACAGTCATTTGATGCTCTCAAGCACGCCTTGACCCACACACCTTTGTTGCACCCTCTGGAGTATACAAAGGACTATATCCTTTACTTGTCCACCTCCACTTCCACTATCACAATGGTGTTAGTTCAAGAGGACCCCAATGGTGAAGAAATGTGATTTATTACCTGAGCAAGAGTCTATCTGGACCCGAACTCCGATATTCAAATGTAGAGAAACTGGCTCTGGCATCCGTCATCGTTGTCTAGAGATTCCACCATTACATGTTATTACACACCACCACGGTGATTGCGGACTCCAACCCCATGTACCACGTCTTGACACGTCAAGTACTTGGGGGAAAATATTCCAAATGGATCATCATCCTTCAGGAATTCGATCTCAAATTTATGAAGTCCAAAGCCAAAAAGTCCCTGGTGTTTGCAGAGCTCATCTGTGCTCTCCCTCATGCCGATGAAGACATCGAACCTAGAGATGATCTCCCCGATGAATCTCTCTTCCTCATCAGCACCTCTGATCCTTGGTATAGAGACATTATCCTTTACCTTCAAACCCAATATTTTCAGCCTAACATTTCTTGCGAAGAGCATCGACGTATTTTCCACCATTCTTGTTGTTATCTCATCGTCGGTGACACTTTGTATCACCATGGGATTGACACCGTCCTTCAAAGATGTCTGGTTCATGAGGAGGTTGAACACGTTCTGAACAATTGTCACCTTGGCGCATGTGGCGGTCACCTTTCTGGACTAGCCACAGCCCAAAAAATCCTACGTGCCGGCTACTTTTGGCCCTCGATTTTCAAAGATTGTATCGAGGCAGTCAAAAAATGCCCACCTTGCCAATTCTTTAACAAGAAGGCACGCACTCACCCTACTGCGTTGCACCCCATTATCGCCATCGGCCCCTTTGCCAAGTGGGGTATCGATTTCATGCAGTGTAATCCTACCTCAGCCAGGGGGCATGGATATATAATCATCATCGTTGACTACTTCACCAAATGGGTTGAGGCTTTGCCTACCTTCCTGAATGATGGTCGTACCATAGCCTTGTTCCTTTTCAACCATATCATAACTCATTTTGGTGTACCACGTGCCATTTTCACTGATCATGGTGCACACTTCAAGAACTAGATGATGAGCGAATTGCATGTCAAATTGGGTTTTCGCCATGAAAACCGATCCCCTTACTACCCTCAAGCCAACGGACAAGTTGAGGCCATTAACAAAGTCCTAAAAACCATGATCCAATGCATGGTAGGGGAAAACAAGACATCGTGGCATCTACAAATTTTCTCCACTCTCTGGGCTTATCTCACTTCTATGAAAACCTTGACTAGATTTACTCCTTTCCAGTTGGTGTATGGCATCGAAGTCGTTCTACCGATCAAGTGTGAGATTCCATCACTGAAACTCAAAGTAGAACTCCTACCCCATACTTCTGTTGAAGAATAATGCTTCTTATATCTATCCAAGCTAGACGAAACATGTCGTGATGTTTCTCTCGTTAATGAGGCGCATCAGAAACGAATCAAGAGTCAATACGAAAAATCTGTCCACCCTCGAACTTTTGCAGAAGGAGACTTAGTCCTCATTTATGACCAAGCTCATGATAAATTGGGGACAGGTAAGTTAGAACCTCTGTGGCACAGCCCTTACATCATGAAGTGTGTCCTATACAGAGGCGACTACGAATTAGTAGATCATAATGGAATTTCCCTAGGAGAGCCCCGAAACGGGATTTACCTTAAAAGGTATTATTCTTAGAAAACCCAGCATGTGTACTTTGTACATTATTGTATTTTAGTTTGGTGTGTCTATTTCTTTCGCATGCTCAAGTCTTTATCATTGCCACTCATGACTGTGCTTGTGTTTTCATGCGCAGATGACGTCTTCCTTTCCTATCTTTTTTGGGTTTGCGGATGGCACTAGTCGACATACCCGGAACATTGCTTCGGCAACATGGGTTATTTACCAATTTGACGAGGTGGTGAGTTCAGGAGGTATCTGCTTAGGACCAGCAACCAACAACATGGCAGAATATCACGTTGTCATCGGAATGTTGACCCAAGCCTCCTCCCTAGGTATCTCTCGCATCATTGTTTACTTAGACTCCCAACTCGTGGTCTATCAACTCAATTGTATCTACGCTATCTGTAGTCCTATCCTGCTACGCCTCCACCTGCAATTTTGTCGTCTTGAAAGAATGTTCGTTTACATTGAATATAGACACATTCCAAGAGAACTCAATAGTGTTTCAGATTCATTAGCTAATTACATCATGGATCGGTATCTCGCCCACATATAAGATTTAAGGAAAGAAAAATTGTACATCGCATGTAAATTAAATCACATCATAGACATCATCATGTACAAATCATTTGGCACTGTAAAAACTCAGAATTGTATATATATATATATATATGGCGTGACTGAAATGTTTTGATTACATCAAAAAAGTATGTAGAAGAGCAAAATGTTGGGTCTTTAAACCCGTACAACATCGCCTGACAAGGCATACAAAAATATGATCGCCAGAGAGACTCTAATCTCCCTACACCACATTGTGCTGTGAGTAGCACATCACTGTACGCACTACGCGTCTCAATAGAGAATTGACATTCTCTGGCACTCCCACAGTGTGCCTCTACAGATGTAAAGGAACTTCTCCCCTCCGTAGAGGAGGAATGCCCATCGTGAGGCCTTGGAGGTTTCTTTCAACCTCCCAGAGACCTATCACTGGTACTCCCGGATCCGCTACAATTGGAGCACCCCCACGACGTCCTGGTATCGGTATATCGGTTGGGCGCATTGTTCCCTTGTCTTCATGTTGAAAACAATACATCTTTTAAAATATCTTCTATATACCCAAAAAATGCATATACATTAAGAACTTAAAAAACAAAAACTAGACAAGGTATGGCTCAGTCTCTTACCTGACACATCCCAATCTTCCCCTATGGGTAAAATCAAATCCATGCTCTCGCGAAAATCTACCTCAGCATACGGGAATTCCTATATCCATAGATATTGTCGTCTCAGCCAAGCAAAGAAATCACCAGTGAAACAAAACTCTGACTCCTCTACTAGCCTCAGAGACAAACTAGTCCACCTCTCCATCCTCGGTTCATCCATTGGTCGCACTGCCAGTGCTATCTAAGGATGCATCTGGGAGATACGCTCTAGGAAAAATGAGACCAGAAAGATCCATAACCAAACTATTTTTGTCCCATCCTACTCTATGAAACCTGTTCCTTCACATTTCGAAGGAACCCTGAACTCCAGTTGAACAGTGTTGGTTCCAAACACTGAACACCATAATCCACCTACGATATTGATGCCATATGCGCTCTAGTACTGCCCATCACGCTCATGATGGAAAACAAAATGGACTGGAGGGGTAGCTCTCGGATATCCTTGATAGGGATTCTACCCCCTACCAGTCTTTCTCCTGGAACGCAGTGACGTGCCAGATACATGCCCACTTGTTCAGGTAGCGACCTCTGCCCGGAAAAAGATATGGGAACCCCTATTTTCGAGAGGCCAGTCAAGAAATACACGTCTTCTAACTCGATAGTTAGAAGATGTGTGCCAATCCGAAATCCTTGCTCCGCAACATCCCATAGACCAATCATGTGCTCAAGCAACAAAATCTCCTTCTTCATTTTTTGCAATTTGAAGAATTTTAGTAAGCCACGAGCTCGCAATGCGACTTGTGTGCGAGGACTCCGCAAGGCAGCCAAGTCATCAATCTCATTTTCTCGTTCTTTCCACTCGATCATGGTCGCTGAAGTCACCTACAAAACAAAAAGAATAAAGAATTTCATTATTCCAACGTTTTGGCAATTTCGGCAATTTTCAAAAGCAATCTAAAAACATGAAAGTTAATGCCCACATCATTTAAAGAGACCACACCCTCTTTTATAATCACCATGCCCTCTCTTATCCATTCAATGTTTATCACACAACAATAAAAACATTTTAAAATGAAAATGACTTCTTTATGGCTGTGTGGGCATATGTGGGGATTTTTCATGGGTTCTTTGCCAAAAAAGACCCATCCACTTAGGTATTGAGGCGTTGGCATCCTAGCCATCACCTTCTAAAATGTTTTTGCAAAAATAATCCCCTTTTTCCATCGTTTTTAATAGAGGCCGATTTGGTCCTTTTTGGAGCAATTTAGGGCTTCATTTTTGAAATTGAATGTTGCTATGAAAATGAATATTAAACCATGTAATTGAAAGAAGGAGAGATGAATATCTACCTGGTCCAAACGGCAAGAGAAACAGTCAACCATAGATCTGGTATCAAGTGAAAAAAGATCCACCTCCGAAATGAGAATCTCCACTACTCCAAAATCCTTGTGCAAAATGAAATGGTAAATGGAATTTTCATTGTATTGCTATTTATAAATTTCCATTTTTTATAAGGTATAGTCATTTGTGGGTTTCTCTAACAATATAATGGCTTCACTAAACCCCTAATTTGTAGTTCTGACATCACAGTTTTCATGGCAGTTTTGATGGGACATTTACCTTGTCGCACTCATGAGCATAGTCTTAGTTCGTTCTCAAGCTCGAGAATATGAGAACGCGCTGGGTAAACTTTTATCTCTTTTTCGGACCCGCATGGACACATGAAAAAGGAACCCCCCTGGAGTCATCTTTAAACCCTTTTAAGACTCTCTAAATATGAAAAGATTGTCGAGTGACCTTGCTTCCTTTCACACTCATTAAAAGGTTAGAAAGGGCATCTTTCGAGCGATAGTTTATCTCTTTTTCGGTCTCATTAGACTACTGTACGAAAAAGGAACTGAGAGATTTCTCTTTTAAGTGTTTTTCCAAACTCTATAATCCTAAAAAACCTTCGAGTTTTCTGTATTTGGACTCGTTAAAGCACACATCGACAGGCCCATACGGGATCGAACTCTTACTTCTTCCAGTTTGTTAAACAAAGGAAGAGGAACTTACCGAAGGTGAGTTATATCGAGCATGTGTTATCCTCCTCGAGATCATTAAATAAAAAAGAGGTACTTGTCTATCTGGATGGGGGGGAAATTGGAAGAAGCAAGCCAAGCAGTCTCTTGAGAACATTATCAAGCAATTCTTAGAGTCGCCCTTGAACACGACACTTTGTCATATGCACGCATTATAACCCGTTGAACCTCTGCATTGAGCCAATTCTTTGAGTTTCTTCCACTCCTTTGGGTCACCTGACACAAGTCACGACATCCACTACATCATCAAGTCTTGGTCCATGTCATGTTTCTACTATTGTGCCTCAGTGTTCAAGGAAAGTATCTGCCTCTAGAGTCAGCCATCCCAAATATCTTGCCTCAGAACCTATGTCAGTCCATGTCCTTTTGATCCACCAATTACGTCTCTATGTCTATTTTGTGTCATTGATGGGGGATACATCAAGGCCCTCCTTCGACGAGCCTATTCCTGTCAACCTCAACACATTATCTGGGAGTTAGGCTTAGAAACCAGTTAGTACTTTGGGACCTACATACCTCAATGGAAGGCCTCCTCACATTCGATAGTAGGTTTACATCATTGACCTCTAATCGGATGATTCCACGGATGTTCGACTCCAGCTCATCCATTCACATTCGTTGGAATGTACTAGGGTACCTTGGGAATCATTGACA